>PPKU02000012.1:0-128624 GCA_003706265.2 Nakazawaea holstii | reverse complement strand
GTATCTGGTGGTATGTCTACCTTTTTTAAAGGATAATCATCGCGTCAATTTTTGTAGTTGAAACTAACCAAATTATAAAATTCTAGGTGTTATATCAGGTATTGGTAAAGGGGTCTTGGCCTCCTCTACGGGGTTATTGTTGAAAACTTTAGGTTTGAGAGTCACTTCGATCAAAATTGATCCATATATGAATATCGATGCCGGTACCATGTCACCATTAGAACATGGAGAATGTTTTGTATTAAACGATGGAGGTGAAGTTGACTTGGATTTAGGTAATTATGAAAGATATTTAAACATCACTTTGACAAAAGATCATAATATCACCACTGGTAAAATTTATTCAAAAGTTATTGCTGAAGAGAGAAGAGGTGGTTATTTAGGTAAGACTGTTCAAGTTGTTCCTCATATCACCAATGAAATTCAAAATTGGATCGAAAGAGTCAGTAAGATTCCAGTCGATGCCTCAGGTGTAGAACCAGATGTTTGTATCATTGAATTAGGTGGTACCGTTGGTGATATTGAAAGTGCACCATTTGTTGAAGCATTGAGACAATTCCAATTTAAAGTTGGTCATGAAAATTTCGCCTTGATCCACGTTTCATTGGTTCCTGTTATCCATGATGAACAAAAGACTAAGCCAACTCAAGCTGCTATCAAGGATTTGAGATCATTAGGTTTAACTCCAGATATGATTGCATGTAGATGTTCATCAAAATTGGATTATCCAACTATAGAAAAAATTGCCATGTTTTGTCATGTTGGTAGTGAACAAGTTTTAGCTGTTCATGATGTTAATTCGACGTATCATGTACCATTGTTGTTGAAAGAACAAAAAATGTTGGATTTCTTGAAGAAGAGATTACAATTGAATGATATTAAGATTTCATCAGAGATGATTAATAAAGGTGAAACCTTATTGAAAAGATGGACTCAATTAACAACAAATGTTGATCATTCTTTTGAAAAAGTCACAATTGCCCTTGTTGGTAAATACACGCATTTGAAAGATTCATATTTATCAGTTATCAAATCTTTAGAACATGCATCAATGAGATGTCAAAAGAAATTGGAAATCGTTTGGGTTGAATCAACAGATTTAGAAGTGGAATCACAAACCACTGATAAGATCAATTTCCATAAAGCTTGGCATTCAGTTTGTTGTGCTGATGGTATCTTAGTTCCTGGTGGATTTGGTTCAAGAGGTACCGAAGGTATGATTGCCGCTGCTAAATGGGCAAGAGAGAATAACATTCCATATTTAGGTGTTTGTCTTGGTTTACAAATTGCTGTTATTGAATTTCTTAGAAATGTCCTAGGTGTTTCAGATGCCAATTCATCTGAATTTATTCCAGATTTAGCTGAAGAATCATCAGCAGTTATCTATATGCCTGAAATAGATAAGGAAAATTTAGGAGGTACCATGAGATTAGGTTTAAGACCAACAGTTTTCCAAGAAAATTCCGATTGGTCAGTATTGAAGAAATTATATGGTAATAAACCAGAAGTTTTAGAAAGACATAGACATCGTTATGAAATCAATCCAAAATTTGTTGACAAAATTGAAGCCAAAGGTTTAGAATTTATCGGTAAGGATGAAAACAATGTTAGAATGGAAATTTTTGAATTGAAAAATCATCCATATTTCGTTGGTACTCAATACCATCCTGAATATTTGTCAAAAGTATTAGACCCTTCGAGACCATTCTTGGGATTGATCGCTGCAAGTAGTGGCATGTTACAAAAAGTCTTGGAAGATGAAGAATACCTTGACACTTCTGGTGATTTTTAATCAATCAATTACTTGATCCGTTGCATGTTTTTTAGCAGATTTCTCTCAATACTTTACAATTATGTATAGTCTTTGATTTCGAACCCCGATATCTTTGTAGTTAGTTGTATTATAATAATAGAGACAATAATGATTTAGACGAAACCCCATAATTCCCATTCCACTAACACACCGCACACACATCGCACACACCCATGCCCTACTTCCAAAGAACTACCCACATTATTGAATACTTCCCGCAAATCGAAAATCTGCAAAACATTATACATCAATACTTCATCTGAATCAATGACCTAATCACCAGTTTCCCACATGACAAACGAAATCTATCTATAACTAGATAGAAATTACATATGAGCCTTTACCTTGTAATTCATTCATTCAACTTCCCCTTCATCATCATACAACATATCACCAGCAATGATATCTGATGTGCTTTGCATAACTCTTATAGTACTCAGGTACACCGGTAACTATCCAATGCTGTGGGGGGTGGCGGCGGCGCAATGTTAAAACAAAAACAAAAACAGAAAAATCTCATGTCAATTAATTTCATATTGCGCTTTCTTTCCTTCGATTATATAAATTAATAAATAAACTACAACGAGACTATCGCCACTTGTACTTTTAAACAAACATTTACAAACTATTAAAACAATGTCAGAAGATAAGAAATCATTCATAGTAAGTACTGCTATTCCCATTGTACTATCATCATCATCATTATAATACTAACGACATTTATATAGATCACTTTTAAAGATCACGTTTCCGATCCAGCTATTGCCAAATGCAAAGAGAGTATCACTCTGGCTGGTGGTGCAATTAATCATGAATTCACATTGATCAAAGGATTTTCTGCTAAATTACCAAGTTTCCATGCTGAATCTTTGAAGAAGGATGATAATGTTGCTTCAGTTGAAGAAGATAAGGAAGTTCATATTCAATAGAGATGATGATATTCATATCACGTTATAAGATTGATTTATTGATCTTTATGCGTTTTTCTTCTTTTATATTATTGGTTTTTCTTTTATTTTTAATTCACTGTTTGTTTAATTGATCTACAATCACCAATCATGATGTTGATGATGATGATGTTGGTTGCTAATGCTCTTGCTCAATCACAAAGTTTTTTTTGTTGTATAATTTTTTATTTGTTTAATTCCATCACAATTTTTTAATGTTCTCCATGCTTTTGGTGTTATAACCATTTCTGCAGTTTGATGAATTCCACAACACTTTCATCTGTCATGTAAATCACATTGAATCTTTGCAATTGATTCTCCTGTAATAAACCATCTTTGCCATTTAACATACTCAAACATACTAATCCTAAGAAACTATGAAGTGGATCAGGTCTATCATCCGGATCCGTTGTCTTATTAAAACCACCCATCAATTTGTTTTGTGTTTGTGAAAGAAATTGTAATAATGCCCTGTCATCAATCAAATTCTCATCAGTTATCAATTTCAATGATCCTAAACACCAAAATCCATAACAAGTATCACCATATTTGTTCAATCGACCTTGAAACCCACCATAATCATCTTCATCGTTATATTCATACTCCAACTCTTTTGCATCAAATTTCGCAATTTGCCTATGCACGAGATAATCCACTGTATCATCCCAATTATGATTATCTATAACACCTATCAATTTCAACGTACTCAATCCACAAAATGTCAACCCGGAATGACTCTCTTGATTCAGAGATCCACCCATGCCACCATCGTATGATTTCGACCCGATTATACAATTCTCTAAATCTATCAAATCAATATCATCATCATCATCATATTGTAAGAATAACCTGATAGTGGCTGCTATCATACAATACCGCAGATCGGTATCACCACATGGATCCCCATTCTTATCCAACATGGGACAAAAAGCTCCATTGGCAAGTTGACATCTCTTCAATTGTCTCATTATCCTTCTCCTATCGATTCTCCTCGTTATAGATTCATCTTTCAATATGAATAAAATATTCAATGCGAAAAATGTAGCAGCTAAATTAGCCGGATCATATTCTTCACTCTTGACAGAATCTAATTTATATATTCCAGAACCTCTGAACCCATCTCCAGAGGCAAGTAAATGTGTATCGTATATCTGATTTATCAATGTTATTCTCTCTGCTGGTTTGATGAGATCTAATCGGTTCATAAGACTTAAACTGTTCACTGCAAAATAAATAATAGCCAATTTGTTAGAATCCTCCTTCTCGTATTGAGAAGGTAGTATTCCTAGCACCCTATTGAAATATTTGGCATGTTTATCTAGTGGGATATCGATTGTCATACTTTTACTCCTTACATCATTTAAAATATCAAAAACACTTCTTCATAAATTTTTTTTTTCTTTCCAGTGTTAAAAACACAAAAAATAACAATTAACAAATATAACAAAATAATAAAATAAAAATAAATCGTCTACGTAAGTGATCCAGCACTTTTTATAGTTGTTCATTTAGAACTATCCAAGACAACACGATAAGAAGCAATTTCAAAACCTCTTAATTCAATTTTGAAACCATCTTTATCAAATTTCAACTCTTCCAATTCTTCCTCCAAGATATTTGTCTTGAAAACTTGCTTGATAGGTAATCCAATATTGATAAAACCTGTTGATTTCCCACCAAGAGATTCATAAACTCTTAAAATAACAGTCTTGTAACCTTTGAATTTCCTTTCAATGTTTTTGTGATAAACAGGTAATCCATAATCATCATCACCTCTTTTAATATTTGATAAAATCAAATTATCATCACCTTTTATTGAAACAAATTTGAAAATGGAAGAGTCAAATGAATTCAATTTGGTCTTTCTAAAATCATGTAACCTATCATTAAATTCATAACCTTGTCTAACTGTACTTGTTCCTAAAGCACCTTTATGTGGGTAAATGGCATATTTGAATTCATGATGACCCATATCGGCATTACCATCTGGATATTTAGGAGCTCTTAACAAGGACAATCTCATCAAATTACCATGAACACTAAAACCATATTTGGAATCGTTCAAGATGGAAACACCATAGTTGAAATCAGAATAATCTGCAAATTTATGATGACAAACTTCAAATTTGGCAGTATCCCAAGAAGTGTTATAATGAGTTGGTCTCTTTGTTAACCCAAATTGAGTCTCATAATTGGCAAATTCTTGATTGATATCAACTGGGAATTCCACTTTCAAAAATTTATAAGTTTCATGCCAATCAACTTCACTGTGGAAATCAATTCTCGAATCGGATGATTCATCATCAGAACCTTCAATTGAGATAATCGTGGAAATTTTAGAATTTGAGCTAATAGTATGAGTAACTTTAACAGCAGCAATTAATGGACCATCTGACAAGATTTTAATATCTGAAGCATTCTCGAGATATTTGTATTTGTTCAATGAGTACAATTCAGTATCCCAAGCTTGGTAAGTCAATGGCTGATCATCAAATAAAACAAATTGATTTGCACCTTTCTTATTCAACCCAGTCAATGAAATTATTTCCCTATCGCCATTGATCAAATCAATCAAACTAGTAATGACACCATTTTTGTTAATAGTAGCCTTTAATTTATCATTTGTCAAGATAAAATCATTGCCAGAGGCAGAAACCTTGGCAGCGTATTTCAAACCAGAAGTGACGGGTTTCAACACTTGTGGTGACAACTTATGTGATTTGACAAACATCATTTTCTTATCACCTAGAGTTTGGACACCGGTTGATGATTTATTATCAATGGCATTAGCATCGACTTCAAAGACACCAGCTCTAGACCAAGGTAAAGTATTGATATATCCAACTTCTTTCTTTGAATTCTTCTTCAACACTTCGAAAATACCGTCAAACAATTTTTGTAATCTGTCAAAATTTCGAGTGAAAATAGGTTTAACCTCTTGCTCATAAACCATTCCAATACATGAACCAGGCAACACATCATGGAATTGACATAAACAAATATCTTCCCATACGTTATAAATCTTATCCAATGGATATGTGTAATCGTCAGGGTAGTACAACGAAGTTAAAGTAGCCAAGTATTCAACGTCATGTAACAAAACTTCACTCAGTCTCATATTCTTCTTCACATCAGCTTGAGTTGTGTATGTACCTCTATGGAATTCAAGATACAATTCACCTTTCCAACTTGGTAATTTACTACCGTTATCTGATTTATCCAAGACATTGGCGAAAAAATCTTCAATTGTCTTACCAACTTCAACAACAGGTAAATCGGATCCAACAGTATTGGTCAAACCTCTACAACGACGTAATTTCTCCAACATTTCAGGTTTTGGACCACCACCTCCATCACCTTTACCATACAATAACAACGAACTTTGATCAGTGCTCAAATTCAAATGTTGTTTCAATGATCTGTTAACATCACCGAAATGAGCATCTGCAGTATAAGTGTTAGCAGGAGGCATATGACATAAAACTTGAGAACCATCAATGGCTACCCAATTGAATGTGGAATGAGGAAATCTATTGATATTGTTCCATGACAATTTTTGAGTTAAGAAATTTGGCATTCCAGCTAATCTGCATAATTGTGGAATTTGTGAAGAATAACCAAATGTGTCAGGTAACCAAAAGCAATCAGATTTGAATCCAAAATTATCCAAAAAATAACGTTGACCCAATAAAAATTGTCTAACCAAAGATTCACCAGAGGGCATATTTGTATCGTTTTCAACCCAACTTCCACCAATTGGGAAAAATTGTTGCTCTTGAATTTTTTGCTTAACCTTGGTATAGATTTCTGGATGATACATATCTAACCATCTAAACTGTTGAGCTTGAGATGCAACAAATTTATACTCTGGATAAGTATCCATAATATTCAATTGTGTTGTCCATGATCTGACAATTTTTCTTTTAGTTTCTGCAAATGGCCATAACCAAGCTGTATCGATATGACAATTACCAATTGCATAAACATCAATCTTACCTGAAGTTAGTTTCTTTTGGTAAACCTTTTCAGAGTCGATATCGTCTCCCAAAAATGTCTTGGCCAAAGCTCTACATTTCAGAATAGTTGATTCATCCTCTGGGTCGAATACATCCATGATTTCATTACAAAGATCTCTCGCTTTGTGTTTTTGCCATGAATTACCCGACAATTCCCTTGAAGCATCGCTCAATATCCAGAAATCGTAATACAATTTATGAGCCTCGACATTTGGTAAAATGAAATCCAGCTTATTCAAGCGGAAAGAGCTCCCACCATTGACTCCTCCAAACATTCCATTACATGCCATTTCCACAAAAAATTCATGTTCATCGGTGTCCTTTTGCCAATCGTCAGGGATAATAAATTCAGTTCTTTCACCGCTACCAGTGAGAGCTTGTAATGGAAGCCCATCCTTTGTATAAATAAGCAGTTCATTCCCACAATCAAATTCAAAGGAAATTGGCTGTTTGGCATCGACCCACTTTGCAGAAAATTTATAAGTGATGTGGAACCAAAACGTGGCCCAACCGGGTCCAAACGATTGACCTTTAGAAGTTGGTTTGAATTCATCCAATTTTGCAGGAATTACTTCTTTGAAAAGTGGTCTTTGCAAATTTGGAACAGAATAAACTTTCAATTTGATGTATTGGTCATCTCCATTTTGATTATCAAATCTGGCCCTATCGTAAAACTTTGGCAAATTCAATCTGACATATTGACCCCCATTGTCGGTGAATTGCCTCAATCTATCACTGAAGATGTGATCAACCTCATGGAATTGAGGTGTGTTGTTAATTGTGGGATAATTTCCCGAAGACTCGTTGTAATCCATTGTTCAAGTATGGTTGGATGTATATTGTCTTAGAATTTAAATATAACATAATATGTTTGCTCCAGATTATTCTCAATTTTTATATACAAGAAGAGTGCAGTACTTAATTAAGGCCTCAAAGAGGCATCTGGGGCTCTCTGGTGTCTGTCTCTAATTGCGCGCATTTAAGATTCTGCGCACCGCTTGTTGGAAATGCGCATGTCCTGAACTAACATCCCTCTTGCTTGGCATGCCTCGAGTCGAGATGCTTATAACTACAACGATCTTACTATTTGATTGCGAATCTTTAATTCAAACCTTTCAATCAAGATTTCGTTTTTGAGCACAGTTTCTTCCAAGCATCTATTCGGCGGTTTAGATTATACAAATGTTGATTAGCTCCTTCTTCAGTTTTTGTAATTCTTCTTGAAAATAAGATAAGAGGAAAAAACAAAATAAAGTACTCTTGACGAATTCAATTGTGGAAAAGAAGAGTTTGTGTCTAGTGATCACCGAAGATTAGCTGCCAATAGCATCAAAAGTGTAAGCATCAAACTCTTAAACTTTTGTTGAGTAACATTTTAGTGAAATGTGAGTCAAGTCAGTACGGAAGATGTTGACATTATGATACTTTGAACCCATAGATAAAGAGCTAATAACTGAGTGTTTGTCTGTTAAAAAAAATTTAGGTCTCGTAGCGGTAACCAATAAAGGCGAAAGAAAAGGCTGTAGATAAAGCTATCATACAAGATTCTATTTCAATTAGTAAAACTTCATCAAAATCTGAGTTATGAGCACTTATACCCACAAAGTAATAAAATTCAATTATGTAGTATCTAAAGACGGGTTTTCTTACAACCTTGCTAGCATGATCCTACCCCTGAATTGTTAGCCTTAGTATATACCGTTTTTCATCTTTATATATATAACTGATCATAGTAAATTTTAAAATAATGAGGACTATAATGTATTTGGATTGATTCACCTATATGGTGCGTTATTTTTCCACAACGATTGAATTGAAACATAATCTATTCGAATCATATATCGTATAAATCTTCGTTGATTTTATACAAGCCCAATAAATTCTCAGCATATCATTCCGGGATTTCTTTCATACAAGGAATAGAGTAAGATATAATATCAAGAGAGGCTATACTTGCTGTAGAATTGTTTATGCACTAGTATTAAACAAACACAATGGCCTAATAAACTCATCAGAGATTGTATTTGCATTTGAGATTTATGAAAAAATAAACCAGTTACGAACACGTTAATGAGTTCACTACGCCCGTCTGGAAACACAACAAAATCACAGAGAATAATTTCATATGAAATACACAAAACCTTACTTGGATTTTTTATCTATTACTTAGTAATTTTATAAAATTATTGAGTTATGAGCACTTATGACTACAGAGTAGTTAAAGTTGGTTGAAAAGACACTTTAAAAACTGGATTTTTTTTAGTCTACCCAACATCACAAAACAATTTTGCGTTTTTTCCACGACTCTTTCACCTTTCTTTCCCTCTTTTCAGTTAATGGGTGATCAGCATGCGAGGATTTTTAACTCACCCCAAACGGATTGAGATCCATAGTCTTTCCTACTTGTATGTATGTATGTGGCCACTAACGCTTTCTTTTATTTGTTATTCTATATAGTGTGTATGACCTAGAAACTTATATCTTAGTCAAATTTTTATCATATCATATTTTTAGTCCATTGTTGTTTGAGTCTATCATATGTTATCGCATATTAAAATGTACCAGTTGTTTTGTCGATGGACTAAATTCTATAAAACGGAATGGATTCTCCCTACTCATCTTACCTTTACAATAAATTTATTATTTATGTAAGACGGATAATGTTACAAGATTTCACCTTTTATAATATATATTTAATGTAACTGATAATGAGATTGATGATGGATGATGATGGGTTTTCAACGCATTCATTCTTCGGAGCCTTTGTGATATCAACTCAAACAGAATTATCGCTGACGAATGTAATGGTATTATAGCACAAGACAGTTTTCCTAACTATTAACTACAGAAATCAACTACTTTAAAGTACAGATATCGGAATCAGACAAGACATTCACCATAATATTCAACTATGAATTGTAAAATAAAAAAACACAAGCCTTGTTTCAATGATGAATTAAAAATGATAAAGAAATAAAACAAACCCATCAAAACCAGACAACCCCCAGTTTTTGGAATCAGCGGTTATAGACAATCGAAACTCACTCACAGAGCGCTATCTCAATCCATCCATCCAATCATTCACCTATTTTTTGCAAACGCTGCATTCACATGGTTTTGCAGAACAGGTACATGAGCCTGAAGTGCATGTACAAGGGGCATTGGCATCTGAACCACAACATTTTGGTTCTGGGTCTTGGTAATTGACCAAGTTTCTCTTGTTCAAAGAACAAGTGCATGAGGTAGTTGATGATCCACAAGAACAAGACATTGTTAAATTCGTATTTGATATGATTAAAATTGTATATATATTTCTTGTAATATAAACTGATTGTATCAATGATGATAAGAAGTAAAATTTAGGGACAAAATAAGTCTCTTTTATACGCCTCCGGCTGCTGCCACTTTCATTGATAATTTACGTGTTTTGCGCCACTTTTGCCAATAATTTTGCGGCACAAATCTCTCAAAGTTAATTTGAAAACATGGCGAAAACGTCTCAAAATTATAATTTCCATCTATTTCTATCTATTTCTAAATCTCTAAACATATGGCACTTTTTATTAATAGAGGCAGGTCATTCATATGAGAAGTATTCATGAATTATTTTAAGTAAGGATGGGGCCATGTTATATGGAAGTAGATAAGGTGGTTCACTAAATGCTGGCAGAGCGCGGCGCGCATGAGTGGCGTGTGATATTTGCGATAAGAGCAACGGCGTAATTACCTCAAGAGCAATGGCACAAATAGCTCAAATCATTATTACATGACAAATATGAAGTTCTTATCTATTGGAAGAAACAAAGACAATTGTGGTTTCCGTGAATATTCAGCTATCAATGAATTCCTCAAAATGTCAAGAAACTTTGTTCGGGTTGTTGAGATAATGTAGTATTAAAACCCCAACTCATACCATTTGTCGCAACACTATTGACAACACTATCAGAAAATTAATCATCATTACAACCACTGATCGAAATTACACCCCCTCGAAATTCGTCCTTGTAGGGACCTTGTTATGTATCTTGTATCATCGATGATTATAACAATATCTTCCTATAAATGTTCATAACGATCTACAAGGAAATCAGAGATGTAAATAACTTCATTTATACAACTATGTAGTTAAAATTTACCATCAAAATGGTTGATTCCAATTGACAACAGTTTCCAACGTCCCGGAAAATCAGGATATGGATGCATAACACCAGCTGTCGAGTTATAATATTTGCTTGTGCAGCCATCCCATGTGATCTTCAGATGACCGGGGGCATCCACCGTTATAAGTCCCTGGGTGTATCCTTGTTTGTGATCGTCTCAGTGGTTGAGTTATCACTGATAAATTTTATCTAAATTGAATTTCCGTTCGTTTTTCAAATATTTAATCTTTGAAATCAGTGGTTATACCATTATATTCCAATTTTAAATGATCTAACATCAGGTCATCACATTTCAACTTGTCTTCGTCACAGCAGTACAAGCACTCTTTGGGGGCGGGAGAAAACCGTTGAGAGTTCCCACTTAATTAAGCTTGTATTACTTTAACACCCATGATCTGATCTCCCTCTTTCAATATGACAGCCTTCTTTTGCAGTGCTAACAAATTTACAATTTTAACTAATACCTCTTGATTGATATTATGGAAAAACTCATTTTGATTCAATTCACCATTACTCAACTCGTATAACGTCAACACACTGTTTTGCTGTCCAGTGTTTTCCACCCATTGCAACAACGAATTCCCCAACTCTTCCAAGGTATGATGATAGACATAAAACTGTTTATTATTTATCAATTCCAGATTTCCATTTTTACACAATTGGTTGATAATCTCTTTTATAAAATCCGGTTTCAAAGATCTATTGATCTCCTTGTTGGTGAATATGCTGTCTGTGGGTATATTTTTGATATGATCATCTTCATCTGTGAATTCATCGTGTTGTACAACTGGTTGTCCATCGTTGTTCAATATCCAAATGTTATAATGTTTACAATATTCTAGTATCAATTTACACCATATCGTTAGTTGTGTATTGGCAGTATCAAGGTGTATCTGCTTTGTGAAAAAGGGAGGGAATTTGTATATGGATGGGAAATTGAAAGGAGTTGTCGATGTCATCTGATTTGAATTTGAAGAGTCCTATTTGAAGTGTCCCTTTGGAGTGTTTTCCTTTTGTGTGTTTTTCTCATTATATAAAAATATTGAGTTGATAATACACGAGTTTTTTCACAATTAAATCTCGTTCTGATCATTCTTGAGAATTGTAAATATTGTATTCAGAATAAATAAGACGTAGAAGTAAACAATTAGAGAGTAAGATGGTGGATATTGCATTGGAAACTAAATATGCCGATGTCCATAAGAGTTTGATACTGCTCATAGACGACATCACAATTAAACATGTTTCGAATTCTATAGAGGATATCAATACGCGATTTGACAATCTAATATCACAATTAGATCCCATAATATTTGCACATATGAACAAGCCAAGAACAAAACACGATATCATTAGGTTGAACCAATTCTTAAGACAATTACTCGATATAAAGAACTTGGTATATGATCAAACTTTAATCACCTTGCCCATTTTGAAATCAATCCATCAATCTGTCAATATAACAGATTTTGAAAAAACACTTACACCCAAAATTGATATGAAAGATGGTTTAAACGTTGATTATATCAAATTAAACGAAGAATATCAAGAAAACCTTGACAAGTTTTTGAGCTTAAAATTGAAATTATCGACCCTTATCACGGAAACACAAATAAATTTGGAAAAGCTACCCAGATCGAATAAACAAAATCGTCATCAACTTTTAAAAGATACAAATCGCAGACAATTAAAAGAGATTAAAAAATTGAAGCAAAGGTCATCGATATTATCAGAGTTCTTATTATCACTTGTTGCGTCTTTGAATGTGAATTGGTCTAATGATGATACTTTGAAGAGAATTGTACTATATTGTGGCACCGTAGACGAAAACGAAGAATTACAGAATTTACTTGATCAAATCTCCAGCGATGATGATGATGATGAGGAAGATGAGGAAGATGAGGAAGATGAGGAAGATGAAGTTGAAGAAGACAAAGATTAAAATTGATTCTATATGTATTTACAAGAGTTTTCCTCCAATTTTGATCACAAGTATTCGTTCAATCTGTTCCAACTGAAAAGTCTATTATTAACAACATCCCAATTAATACAATCCCATAATTTTTCCAAATAATCGGATCTACCATTGACTCCATAATCTTCTAAATATGCATACTCCCAACAATTGATCAGCAACAATGGTAATGTATAATCACTTTCTTTAGCATCGACTTTCTCCTTGAGCTCATTCAATTTGGAAAGCTCATTTATATGTATAGGTCCATTTAAATCCATACTTTGATTTCTACCATAGAAATATGGAGTTCCTTCATTGAGACATGAAATGATGTCCAATTTCTTATCAGATCTTTCGACAAGGAAAACCCATCCTTGACCAGCTAACAAATCTGCCTCTGTTAATATTTGACTTTGGAAATTTTCAAGATTTACAAAACTTTCTTTGATTCTTGTCATTAATTCATTCGATATCTTAGATTTGTTTTCAGATTTATCTATCAATTGTTCATAAAATAAATGGTTGTTGTGTGATTGAGATGCATAATGGAATAATGGAGCAGCTTGGTTATTTGCCGCCGTATCGGTCAAAATTTGGTAACAGCTCTTATTCTCGAAATCTGTCCCTACTGTTAAGAGTGACAATTTTGTAACGAGAAATTTCTGATAGTCTATCCATCCTGTCTTAACTCCAGCTGGAGTGAACAAGCCTTCTATACCATTCTTGGAAATGTGATTGAAAGTCTTCAACCTAGGAACTTGGTGAATCAACCTTTTCTGGATTGTTATTGAGAATTTTCCAAACATATTTACTCCTTCTTCTCTTGTTCAATCTCTTCAATGGAAAATTCAACTTGTTTTTTTTCTTTTGAACAAAAAATTTTGTCCTACTGTAGACAGCCCCTGTATCGCTCAAAGAGCTAAAAATGATATATGTTACACGTTGATTTCTTCGGTAACAAAAATTGACATTTACAGTTTTAAATCACAAAGGCAATTACATTGGTAGCACATTATATTGGAAGATGATCACTACTTTGAGTAGACGAAGTGTCAAAACTTCTATGGCTTTGGGCTGCTGCAAGAGATTTTATTCACCTTTACCAAAACCTTTACCAAAAATTTCCCGTTTACCCAAGAGAGCTCCACCGAGGATAAGGCAAAGAATAACTGCAGATGAAGTATATTACCCACAAACGGACTCTACAATATTGTCTCCTTATGACCCTATAACATCGATCTTATCTCATCACACTCTTGTCATTGAGAGACAGATTGAAATGATGAATGTCTTTTTGGGATTTGAACAGGCTAATAAATATGTGATAATGGATACCAACGGTAATCAATTGGCATATCTGGTTGAAAGAGATATAGGAATCACCAAGATGATAATGAGACAGATCTACCGATTGCATAGGCCATTCACTGTTGACTTGTTTGATAATAGTGGTGAATTGTTATTGACCATCAGGAGACCTTTTAGTTTTATTAATTCTCATATCAAGGCGATCTTACCGGGTTTTAGAAATCAAGAGGAAGGAATCACCATTGGTGAATCTGTTCAAAGTTGGCATTTGTGGAGGCGTAGATACAATTTGTTTTTATCGGAGGATCAAGAGAACGATGAGTTTGTACAATTTGGGCTGATCGATTCGCCATTCTTATCTTTTGAATTTCCTATAATGGACGAGAATGGTGCCGTTAATGGATCAATCGATAGAAATTGGGTCGGACTTGGAAGAGAGATGTTCACCGATACCGGTGTATATATAATGAGAATGGCACCTGTTAGTTTCATCGGCTTGGAATCGCAATACCCATTACTTGGACCTGGAATGACATTAGATCAAAGACTGGTAATGTTAGGAGCTGCCATCAGTGTTGATTTCGATTATTTCAGTAGACACTCAAATGGACATGGAATTGGATTTTTCGGCTTCGGAGGTGGGGAACCTTTAAGAGATAGCGGAGATGAAACTTCGATATTGGATGGTGATGGAGATTTATTCTAATTGTATATATAAAAAAGTCGTGTAGATGTTAAAATATATATTGGTGGTGGCGACAAAAAAAAAACTGTTTTTAAGATTTTTGGGTTTTGCATTCAAAATTCATAGTAGAGTAGAGATATAAATAGTCCTTGATATTGGAGATTGCCATCTTATTTAACTCTATAACATGAACACTATTCAAAAGCCGAGTGCAACAATTTCGTCTGAATATTCCTCGGAAATTCATCATGAACCAATTGAACACAGATTTGATCCTTATTCAGATAATGGTGGAACGATATTGGGTATAGCAGGAGAGGATTTTGCAGTATTGGCAGGAGACACAAGACATACAAGTGGATATTCTATCAATTCAAGATACGAGCCAAAAGTGTTTGATGTAGGAGACAATTTAATCATAAGCGCCAATGGATTTTCAGCAGATGGTAATGCGTTGATAGAGCGTTTTAAAAATCAATTGAAATGGTATCATTTCAATCATAATAAGAAGATGTCCATTAAATCAGCTGCAAGATTCATTCAACATTTATTATATGGTAAGAGATTTTTCCCATACTATGTCCATACCATTGTTGCAGGAATAGATGAAAATGGGAAGGGAACAGTGTTTTCCTTTGATCCTGTTGGATCATATGAAGCTGAACAATGTAGAGCTGGTGGAGCTGCTGCTTCGTTGATCATGCCATTCTTAGATAATCAGGTCAATTTCAAAAATCAAATGGATCCTGATTCAAATGGAACTAAAAAGAAGGAATTGAAATATTTGGAATTAGATGAAGTTGTGAGTCTTGTTAGAGACGCTTTTAGTAGTGCTACTGAAAGACATATTCATGTTGGTGATGGGTTAGAGATTTTGATCGTTACAAAAGATGGTGTAAGAAAGGAATATTACGATTTGAAAAGAGATTAATTGTTCTCTTTTATTTGTCATATTTATATATATTTTTCTAAATATGTTATACAAATACAAGTTTATTTTTCAAACTGGTAATTTTGTTGATTTTCCCAAGATGACTTTTTGGTAATAGATCCAAAAGAAATCCGAGTATAACAATGTTTGAATGACACCTGTAAATATCGCCAACTTATCAAAGCGTCCCTCAGCAAAATATCTATATAACCAATTTGGAATATAGAACGCTCTGTAACAACCCAAGGCAAATATATAATTAGTTGTTAAACTATCCAGCTCTCCAGTTCTTGTCAACATCATCAATTGAGGTAAGATAGCAACACTTTCCAACCATAAACTAAAAGACCAGAAAATCTCTTTGAATGTGAATTTGTAATTGAACAATAATCCCATCACGAATGATCCTGCTAATAAATACTCAACTTTAAAAGTATCAATCTCCTGTTTGATAACATTTTTATTACTATTGTATTTGTACATCATAAGATACACAATGTAAGCTGATGATACTATGAAAAAAATCTTCATCAAGGTGTTATATAAGGAGACATAAGTTACCAATACATCCATATATCTTGCAACATAAACGATACAATATAATATTTGAGTCTTCAATGAAATTCCAATGGATGATCTCTTTGTTTGAATCGAATGTAACAATATTATTACACTTATCACATGGGATAAATCACCTTTTGAATGAATGTTAGTCAATTGCCTTATTGAGCGAAAACTGTCAAAGATTACCACTTACCAGCAATTCTAAATATGTTCATATTGCTTTGTCGATTTGTATATCTGGATCTTTGATAGTTGTTATGATTTTTTGATATTATGTGTTATTTTTTATTTTTTTAATTTTTTTGGAATTTTTGACGTTGAAGTGGTTTTGAGGAAAAAGTTGTTTAAAAGCAAGAGGACACGACAAACATTAGATTCATCCCTCTTTTACTACAAGCAATTGTACTGATGGTTGTGATTATGCTGCTGACTCTTGTTTTGTTGATAATTATCTCTGCACAAGTAAACTTCTTTGAGATTGACATACATAGATTCAATCAAAATTAAAGCTTAACGAGAACTGAAAACAGCAATCAACTGTGTTCGGCTATTCACGAAAAATCAACCGCTATTGCAAAGGCAAACTAACTGTTGTGAACTTCTATATATCAACATGATATCACACTTCTCGAAGTTTTCTAAATTCTTCAAATGCCAAATTCTCATCATTTTCTTCTTCTTCCTCATCTTCTTCGTTATCATCATCGTCTTCTTCGTAAACCACCCTCAGATCTTCAACAGTAAAGGTGAACTGGCCAACATCATCTCCCAGAATTAACAGTCTCAAGTTCATTTCGCTAATGTTCAATAGTTTCTGAAATTTCATGCTCTTTCTGTATAGTACCGTGGGAATTGTATCAATTCTGAATATTGAGCTCAATTCACTTAATTCAGCCTTACTTGTATCTACAACGACAAACTTTAGGTCATCATAGATATTGCTTGTTTTTTCAAAGATGTTGTTGAATTTGTTTTCAAACTCTTTCAACCAAGGCGCTGTAAATAATATCACAACATCGTCATTTCCAAGATTATCAAAATCCTTCATATTTGACAAGTATTTCACATTCAACTCCACTTCACTGGGAAGAATGCCAGTGTAATGATCAACAAACTTTATCACGTTTTCAACATTCCTCTCCAGCTTCGTACCAAAAGTTGCAATTTCTTCTCCATTATTTGCAAAAAGCTCAATGGTGGGAAATGCTGCGACATTAAACTTTGATCGCACTTTCCTGTTTGTTAAACCATCAATCTGAATCAATTTTAAATCTGTATTATTATATAGTTTTGCCAACGGATCCCAGGTCAGCTTGAATGCTTCACAGTGAACACAACTGGGTGAATAAAAATACACTAGTGAGTATTTCCCTGAATCGCCAGACACTAACCGTTTGAAATCATCATCCCTTGCATCTATAATGCCATTACTATAAACTAGGGTAGCAAATAGCATCATCAAGACACTTTTAAGCAGTATCATAGTGTACTGCTTGGATTAATAAAAGTGTTGATAATTTGTTCTAATAAAAACAAGAATAGGAAAACAGCCCCAGATGGAGATAAATTGTTCTCATTTGTGTCATTAATATATTTGAATACATTTGCCATCTTCGATTTATTAGTACAAACTATCACAATGGCTCGACAATATGCAGAGTCATACTTCTACAAGACCAAGAAGTATCTGATGTATACCTTCACCGGTATAGTGGTAGCAAGCACGTTATACAGCATGTTTATATCACAACCGCCAACTTTTGATACGCCCGCTAAGAAGAACGATGATGATGCAACTAAGAAAAAAAAGAAGAAGAAACCAAAACCACTGGATAAGCATAACATAGACGAATGGACAAGAGTTGAATTGTTTCAGTTCTTAGCAAAAGTGAGTCTATTAATTAAATTTGATGATTTATTTATTTTATATACTAACAGACCAAAGAACAAAATTTATCCAGATGTCGATACACCAGAAGCAGAGTTGAAAGAACAAGTGCTTAAAATTCAAAGAATAGCAGATGAAAAAAGCACCGAGGAGATTGTTTTGGAAGCATCATTATAACCGGTTTATAAGAGTGGCAATGATGAATCCAACTGAAAAGCCAATGAGTTTCTCTAAAACTGTATGATAGAAAATTGAAGTGATGGTGAATAATTCTAACCAGATAATCAACAATGCTATCCCGCATACAACTGTGACTTCATTCAACTTATTCAATGTAGATTGATGATATTTATTTTCTTGCAATGGTGTTATTTTCTGTAATTCATTTATTGTAATCAAACTGACTGTGCTCAATAAAAACAAGTGACCGCTTGGATCGAAACCTTTGTTCCAATCTCCTTTATTCAGTAGGCATTCTTTGGAATCGACAAACTCGTTGATTGAACATGATTGTGTATAACGAGTGATGACATTGAATATACCAAATTTATAATTTAGCACCAGGTTCAAATCAATAAATGTTAGGGAAAATTTCAAAATTCGTCTAGAGATCAATTTATGTAATGTTTGATCATCTTTCACATGGGAACTGTTTAAAGGTAATATGGGACTGTTATAATAATCCAGTATCATCAATATCGTTACACTAACTAATAACAACATCAAAAAGATATATGCATTCCCAGCAAAGATCTTGTTTATGAAATTTCTCGACTGTACAAAATACCATTCTTTGGCGAATCGAAGTAGATGAGTCTGCTGGGTCAATGTCCCCACTACCAGTACTACCGGATACACAAGAACTGCCTTGTTATCTATTGTTGGAAGATTCATAGTGTGTATGTTAACCCTCTATTCCTCTCTGTTTATCAATTGTCTAAGATGATGTAATTTTCTAATACAGGCGAAAAAAAAAAAATGAGAGTTGATATAAAAATAATTATGAAACTGTGTTGTTCGAACTCCGTTTGTCTTCACACGATTCCTATGAGAAAAAAGGGTAAGCTCTTTTCTGATGCTTTTCACAGGCTGAATAATACTGTACGATGTTGAAATCCAACAAATCAGAACATTGATAATCGAATTTCTTATTTATTTGTAATTATAAATAAGAAAATATAACAAAATAAGAAAATGTGATGATGAAAACAAATCATTGCAACTTTAATGATTTCTGACTGCCATGAATGTGTCATAATTGTTAATATTAACACCATTCAGGAGTTTGAAGTCTCTGGTATACCAATTCCAATTCAGCTTTCTTCGCCAGTTCACTTGTTGAAATCACTGAATGACCAAAATCAATAATCTTGAAATCTCCATCTGTTGTTACAATGACATTATCCCATTTGACATCATTATGCAACACATTCCGACTGTGCATTTTTTTATACAGAGGCAAGATCTTCTTCTTGAAAAATTTCTTTGTAACTGAAAACTTATGGTCTTTTTTTAACAGTTCAATGATAAGGTATCCTCCACAAAGTCTAAGATAAAGTGGATCTGTATATGGATATAAATCACTCAATCTACCGTATGCGTACATACGCGGAACGAAATCTCCACTAAACTCTGATAACAGACAATATGCTTTCACTTCTCTCACCGTAAAGTCAATACAATCTTGGTAAGTGTATCTTCTGGAAACAAGCTCACCCCAACAGTTTCTTTTATGTAATTGACCTAAAAATGGATCACAAACTTTAAGGATGCATTTTTTCGGTAGAGGGCCTCTGACACAGGTATTTTTTGCCAATATTAGTCTTGAGAACTTTGTCGAATCAACTTTGACGACTTGTGACACACGCAGACCTATTTCCAGAATATCGGTAATAACATCGCCAAACTCGCCATAACAAGGCCTTTCTAGTAAGCTTTTTTCAAAGCGGTAAGAGTTTGTAACTTGACTAGATTCAGAAGTTAAGTCAGTCCCTTTTTTGCTCAGTACCAATTTGCCGTCACTGGAATATCCTCTGGATCTAGAATTCGGTGGTGTTAGGAGGAAATTAGTTTCCTCCAGATGAGTAAAATTTTCAATGGATGGTAAGTTATCAAGTTTTGCTTCACCATCTGATTTACCAATTGATGAGCCTGATTCGACTAGTTTTTGCAGAGTACTTGAAGTTGTCTCATTTTCACTTTTTGCTACATTTGCCATTTGCTTCAAACTCTTACTGATCAGAAGTTGAAAGTCCGCTAGTTCTTTCAAATAATCGTCATCGATGGAGCAGAAACTCAACATAAATAACCTCAAGTATGGATCTTGCAGGTCAATGAAAGTGTATTGCGATTTGATGTAAGTTGCCTCTTTTGTTTCGTCAGTTGCATAATCTTCTAAGGCATCTTCTGATTTGAGCTCAAGCTTTAGGAAAAGAAAACCTTTCAAATCACAAATAATGAACCTGGAGAGACCCAATCTAATAGAAAGGGTGGTATATTTGTGGATTGTGTTTTTAAATTCTTTCAAAATACCGGCTGTCACAGTTTTGGAACCAAGCACATCTCCCTCTTCTGTTCGATTCTCGGATTTCTCTTCGGATTTCTCTTCGGATTCCACTTCGGATTCCTCTTCTGATTCGTCTTCTGATTCCACTTCAGATAACTCATCGATTGTTTCCAGCAATTGACCTATTTGACCTTTTTCATCACCTTCCAAATGCTCAATGCACGATTGAAGCTGAAACCTTATATATTTCAGCTCCAGAATATTTGTGTAAAACACGGGAAGTAATTTTTTAGGTTTAGTAAATTTGGCAAAATAGCCAACTTCCAAGTCGGGTTTCAGATGGATACCGTAGAAAATGGTTCCACGCTTTGTTTCTGCAAAGGTGGATTTCAATTCAATATCACCACTACCACTTTTGTGTTTTACATAACCCCTTTTCAAAATGTTTTCTTTCAAATCTTTCGTGACTTTTCCTTTGCAAAGCTCGAGAGAATGTCTGACTAATGGTCTAATGATGTCATAGAGAGATGAATGTAACACTAGTTCAACGTCCAGTTCATTCTCAACTTCTGCATTAACTTGAGCCAGCCCAACAGGAATACCACCCCAATTTGCATTTTCCTCTCCATAAGGTTGAACCATCATATCATACATAACATCTGGAGTTTCTATAACATTTTCGAACGCATCAGATTCCAAATATTTGTTTACATATCTATGGACAAAGCCTGTCCTGTCCAAATTGTTCTTCTTTGTGATGATTATTTGATATTTCTTCAAATAATCAAATTGGGTTATTCCAACCTTATATTGTGAACCATCGACTTTAAATGTTCTCGATTTTAGTTTCTTTTTTTCAACAGAAACTTTGTTTGTGCTCCCTTCATCAACGGGAGCTTTGCTTGTGCTTGCTTCTTCAACAGTGATACTTTTTGCAACGACAGCGCTTGATTGGGAATTCAGTCTACAATTCTCAGCATTACTAAGCATATTTTCATAAGCTTCAGGAAAAGTAGTAGCAGTCGTAGCAGTCGTAGTAGCTGTAGCAGTCGTAGTAGTTGTAGCAGTCTTAGTTGAAGTTTTTCTGAGATTGGCTTTTGCAGTGACGTCCGATGCACTTCCCGTGATGTTTGCTAAAGCCCATCTGAGAAATAGTTTCAAACGATCGCTCTCATTAAGATGTGTGAAAGTTTCTTGAAGATCTCTCGGTAACGCATTTCTATTGTTGAGTTTCAAGTATTGTCTCAGATTCTGGTTCTGGAGATGATATAATCTCATAATACCAGAGGCATACTTTATAGGAGTTATTGTCATCTGGATATATGATTCCAACTTGTTGGCTATATCATATGTATCTATTTTGAAAGCAACGGATTCTGCATCACACCCGATTACCTCTTCTAACACTTTATTCAAGTCATCAATTACCTGAGAAGCATTCTCATAAGTGGAGTTGTTGATCTTTGATTTGACATCTTGGAGGTTCACAATTTTGTTTGCAAATTTCGAACTCGTGATTGAAATCAAGTATTCGCAAATCAACCAATGGCGCTACACTTTGTGTGAAATCCAGCTTTCTCTTTTTTCTAACATGAGTTTCAACCATTTGCTTGGGATTAATTCCAGCAACTGCAATAGATGAATGATAAATGAGCTTTGTTACTTATAAAAGGAATTGATTTTTATATCTTTCTTTATAATTTTTGACAGCTCTTAAATTTCCCCTATTGTTATACAATAACTCAATTTTTAACTATTGCAAATACTAACAATTGTTGTCTAGCCTATAATAAAAGTATTATAGAGGAGTCAAGTAACAGGAGAAGGCAATATAGCTTTTACTTATTAACGTTTATATTCAACCGTTAATAATATTTGGAATATTTGGAATACTATGTGTAAGCTGTGTATTCTATCTTAGGGAACTAATGTGATTAATTCTCTCTATCACTATGAGATAACTAGTTCGATCTGATTATACTTTTCAAAACGGATACTTGTAAATTCTATAAGACGTCGCAGAATCTTTACCTTTATATACCTTCTTCTCATCAGAGCAGAATATTTGGTCTGTTCTTCATCTTTTCCCTATTAAGTTAAATGGGGGCTGTTTAACTGCATCATCCTAAGTCATTCAGCGGAAACGAGCCAGTACTTGATCCTATATAATAACTAGTCAGGTTAAATTTGAACAGGAATAGTGTACATATGTCGTGAGTCAGCGTCAATCACGGGCAAATATTACAAATTTGATCATCATATTGTTGTATAGATATTCTAATTATCTTCTATATAACCACCGCACATGTCTACGATCAATCTCATGAAAATCCTGATACAATCAAAGTAGTCAATCAAATCAACTTTTTCATCTGGCATTGTATTATACTTCCCACCAGGACCCATAACAATGCCTTCCAATTGCAATTTCTCATACATGTGACCAGCATCACTTCCATAAAAACAAGGTGGTTTCAATACCCCTGTTGGCTGTGGATAGTTTCTGATTTTTTGATAATGCTTATTCATAGTGGTTACAATTTTGGAATTTGGATGAACTTCAAATGGGGGCATAAAATCTCTTCTCACCATTTCAATTTCGAATTCAACTTTTGGGAATTTCAATTTCGTTTTCTTCAACTCTCTTTTAATATCTTCAATAACTATTTGCTCATTTTGACCAGGTGCAAATCTAGCTGCTAATTGTATGGTACTGAAATCAGCAACCTGTGGTTGTCTCCATTCTTCATAATTTCTACCCAATCCAGCCCTCATGCTTCCAACATGACATCTATTTACCAATTCATGAGTCTCACTCAATGCAGAACTGAAGGTCAAATAGGTCAAGTTATTAATAATATCCATTGACAGAAAGATGGCATCCGTCAGTTCTTCTCTCTTTGACATATGTCTTGTATCACCAATAACGTTAATCTTGAGAATTGCCGAGCCCGCATGCATTGTCAATGCTTTTATATCTGTCGGTTCACAATTTACAAAGTAGTCTGTGTCCTTTGTGATGTGATTTTGTTCGATCAAGGCAACTGTTCCAGCACCGCCTTGTAATTCTCCAACCACATAAGTCAAGGTACAATTCTTTGATAATTTGAATCCGGCTTTTTTCAAAAAATATACAGCCATGTAATAGGCACAACACCCACTCTTCATGTTTGATACCCCAATGCCATAGATAAAATCCTTATCGTATACTCCACCAACAGGGTCAACAGTCCAACCTTCTGTGATAGGATTGACATCGACATGTCCATTGAATAAAAGCGAATTCTTATCAGCCAATTTCCCAGTTCCGGGCCACACACCAACAGCATTACACCTCTTAGAACCATCATCCTTATCTGTGAAGTAATAAGTTTCTGCATCCAAGCCAATGTCTTGCATTGCCAGAGTCATGTATTTGATGGCATCGATCTCTGCAGGTGATTTAGAATGAGAGGGGATCTTGATAAAGTTCGAAAGAAATTCAAGACATTTCAGCTCCTCGATCTCTGGTAATCGATTTATCATTGGAGTGGTCCTCTCAACCATTGCTTGTTCATACACATTTTCAGTATCCAAAAGCTTTGCCGATATCTCACATTTTATATGTACAACAAATGTCATATATATGCGCTTATCATCTGAAAAGGGTAACTCACTAGGGGCTGTTCAGTATTACCGTATCCGCAATGAGCATTTTTTAAACTCAATTATGAGCTAATTAACCATTATTGTCATTGCTGCTGTTGTTGTTGTTATGGAATTCTGGTGTGATTCAGTGTTTCATATATAAATACAAGGTGGTCCCCATCACCACTTCTTTTGCAAAAATGCATGTTTTAACTGAAATCTTTTACACCTATTTACATTAGATGTGTATCAATAATCCCAATTGAACCAATAATACTGTGAAAAACAATGTGTGTGGACCGAAAATAAAATTCACTCGATAACAATACAATAAGTAGTATCCATTGAATGTGTTAACAAATCATCATCCATATTCTCACAAATGATAATTGCCAGCCCTTCCGATAGTTTGAGTAATGGGCAGCAACTGTTGAAGCAAACCACAGTATATGCAAAGACAGGGTAATTTTAACATTTGCCTTACAAATCGAGAAAAATCTTAGAAGGATCGGAGAAAATGATTGTAATATAAATAATTCCCCAAATTCCCTTGTGTAGATATTAATAATAATTGACTCAACTAACTAATCAATTAGTATATACAAAATGGTCAAAGCTGGTAAGTTTAGAAAACATTCAATGGTGCTCCCCTAACTCAATTGAGTGCTAACAATTCTTAATAGTCGCTGTTATTAGAGGAGATTCTTCCGTTTCAGGTCTTGTTACTTTCGAACAAGCCTCCGAATCAGATCCAACTACAATTTCATGGGAAATTACCGGTAACGATGCCAATGCCTTAAGAGGTTTCCACGTTCATGAATTCGGTGACAACACCAATGGTTGTACTTCAGCTGGTCCTCATTTCAACCCATTTGGTAAGACCCATGGTGCTCCAGAAGATGAAACCAGACATGTTGGTGATTTAGGTAACATTGCCACCGACTCAACTGGTTTGGCTAAAGGTACCAAGCAAGATTCATTGATCAAATTATTTGGTGCCAATTCCATTCTCGGTAGAACCGTTGTCGTTCACTCAGGTACCGATGATTTAGGTAAAGGTGGTCACGCTGATTCATTGAAAACTGGTAATGCCGGTGGTAGACCAGCTTGTGGTGTCATTGGTATCTCTTCATAAGTTGTTCTTATGTTAACAACTGTTGTATAGCCGGGTATAAACAATTTAACTCCCTTGTTCTTTTAATTCCTTGTTCTTTTAATTGTCGTTTCGTTGAATTTTCAATATTTTGTCCTCGTTTAGCGCTCTACATATGCTAATTTGAATAATAATTAGTACGAAATATATGCCCAACCTTTTGTTCGAACAGTCTATTCATGAATACTTTCAAATTTTATTATAAACAACTCAATTGAACCAACGATCCTATATAAAACCCAAATAATAACAAAAAACACTCCTCTTACCAAACCTGCAATTCCTCGCATAAATCTATCCTTACCCTATCAAACTCTTTGATCAACACCGCACAATTGTCCCTTATGTGATCACACATCACCGGATTCCCACAACTAATCACATTTATATTATTCAAATCTTGAGACAAGATTTCATTTCTCAACATTTTCAAAAAATCAGGCCGTGAATTGAAAAATTTAATGCTCGAATGCTTACTCAAATTCTCAAATGCACGGTTTGAAATATCACCATCAGTGGTGATTGAACCGTATGTACGGTTGGGGAGTTTTTCCCTTGTAACGTATATTTCAATATCTATCTTATCAGCGATCAATTGAATTTCTTTATAGAACCATACCAAGGACTCTAAATCCCTAATGACCCAACATAATTTTACCTTGGAAATGGCATTTTCCAAATCACGATCTTGCAACATTGATAAAGCATGATAAAATGGTCCAGGAATTCCATTCCCACCTGCTAGTAACATTGTCCGTTGGTAATATTTCTTAGGAACATGATGTCCATATGGTCCTTCGATGGCAACTCTTAATTGGAATGTTTTATCCTTCAGTCTTAATGAGTTATTGTATAAGCTTAACGTCATCCCAGCTTTAGGTTTCATGACTATAACCAATTTACCATCGTGTTCGTAGATAGTGAAAGGATGAGATTCCCAAAAATTGAAATCAAGACTCAAGAAATGGATGAAAATATAAGCACCGGGAAATGTGGTATAAGTTGCCGTTTTTGGTATCGAAATTTTCAAAGTTGGATCATGTGTAGATAATGCTTCAATTGTTGCATAGGGGAAACCAAATTGGTAAATTTTGAAAATTCTCAAAGCTCTATCTAGGATCCAAAATCCAATAGAGTAATAGCAATATTGTAACCAGCCAATATTCCAACAATGTACGACACAACTTATGATGAACACAAGCAGCAGTACAATGTGTATCAACAAGAACCATTCATAACAAATCTTCCTGAATTTGTAAATTGCTTGCACCATCAACGTGATACATGCAATTAATGCTATACAACCGAAAATCCAGTATCGTTCTTGGAAATCATGAAGAAGAATACGATAATGGTGGGAATACAAAAAATAGCAAAACCCATGTACGAAAGCACAGGAGAACATCACCCTTGAGATCCATTTATGAAACATTATGAATGAATTGTATTGTAATCCAGTGATCTTGATCAATAAATTATTACGTCCGCCAAATAGAAACAAAAGTGGTAATTGGGTAAATGAGATGATCCCAGTTCTATCTGCGACAAAACGTGTCCATTGAGAATATTGGTCTTTGAAAAGAGCATTGTTCAGATAAATAGAGTACTTGGTAGTTGCCCCATATATGCAAATGGCAATGTAACCAAAGATGAGAATGAATTCTTGTGTAGTTGGTAACAAAGTCTCACAAATCCCAATGTTATAAGGATGTAAATGAGATTGTGCCAAAGTTGGTATCGTGATTGTCGACCTTATCCAATTGATCACCTTATTCGAAAGCAAATGATTCAATCGTGTCGTTTTGATCCAATTGAAACATCCAATGGTCAATAATGCAATGATCCAATATCGGTTCAACAAATTTCCAAAATCTGATGCCCTCTCCACTGTATTGAAATAATCAGAAAACAGTTTGAAAACTCCCTTGACTTGCGTAGAATCCGGTTTAACCGGCCGATGTAATACACCTGAGATCTTGTCCTTTGATGGATCAAGAAGATATCGTGTACCATTGGAGTCAATTTCGTACAATTGATCTTTAGTCAATTCAACACCACCAAAATCTGCACACATGCTCAGAAATCCGTTCAAGGCATTATTGAATTCCAAATCTGACTCTTTAAAACATGCAGTGAAACTAGCAACTATTGGTTGATATTGACAATTTTTCCTCCAAAAATTATCATCTTTGTAATCAAATAAATACGATCTGCTGATGATCAGCATGCATGAAAATACAAGAGTTGTTGCTGGATCTTTATAGTTGACAGTGGCATTACACAAATGACTCCTACTTATGAGCAATATGAGAAGAAACTCCAACTTCATCATGTTTGATTCTACTGCCTATCCAGTAGAGCAAAACTACCCAAAATGCTGTAAATTTATACTTTGATTTTTTTGAGTTTTTTTATCTTTTCCATCAAATTGCACTCTAAATTCTGTCCTGCTTCTGTTAATTTCGGTGATTTCGAATCAAAGAAACTGATTCAACAGGTATGGTAGCTACAGAAGCCCTCTAAAGGTTTACACAATTACAACTATTACCGAGACAGAAAAAGCCACAACCATCTATATTAAACGTTAAATTAAATAAATTGAAAATAAATTAAGAAGAAAATTTAAAGAAACCACCAAGATTAACCAAATTTTTTCGAATCACCCCAACGATCATAAGTGTATAATCCCGCGGCAATGGACAGTAATCCTACTACTTGAGTGGAATTCAATTCATTACCTGCTAAAATCATACTCACGGTAATTATAACGATTCTTTTCATCATACTTGCGATTGAATACGTCACCGTTGAAATGGTACCCAATAAATGGAACAGCATAAGCAGTTGCACACAATGAGAAGTTCCATTCAATATGAGTAAACCCAATGGTACTGTATTGAACGTGATGTTTTGCTTTGTGTATAATTCAAAAAGTAATAATGGAATTTGGAAAATGAATCCAAGTGTGGAACAATAAAATAAAATGGTCAATTTATCTGGTTTTGTTATTTGTTGTAGTGAATTATTCATTGACAAGACTCTCTTGTGTCCCTTTTCATAATTTGATGTATGTTGTATTTTTTCAATTTCCTTTTGTTCTACCCTTGGTAATCTATAATTTTCATCCATCAATGTTAAATTCAAAGTGGATGGATCTTTATTTATAGCCAACTTAACAGGAGCCGTGTTATTTGTTATCATTGAATTATTTATAGTATTGTTACTGTTATACGTGACCACATTCTTTGCATAGATATTTTGAGATGCAAATATAATTGTACTAATGATAGCAAACATGATTCCATTTAAATGAGTAGTATTATCAATTTCAATGGAAATGTTCTTATCAGCCATGACTATAACCACGACTCCCATAACCAATGGGATCAATGATATATATGTCAAAATGGGGAATTGAACATGATAATAAATTCTATAACCTGATACAATGAGTAAAGGCGATAACAGCTTAATACTTGACACTGTAGCCACGGGTACCCTTGAAGTTGCTGCTAAAGAGCAAAATTTACCCAAGCATTGGAAAACACCCAAGGGTAATGTAGTTTTCAAAATGACATTGTTTATCAATATTCCTCCTGTAGGCATTGTGCCTTTGGGGAAATGATTCAATTTAGGATACGTCACCATTAAGAGTGATATGATCAAGCAATATATGGCACTCATGAAGAATTGGAACTGTCCAACGAATGATGGGAAGGGGAATTGAGTCAAGATCTCCTTGGTAAGTTGAGAAGTTGTTGCAGATATAAAATACCAAGCAAAACATGTTCCTAGTACTTTATAAGATACCGGTGGAATCCATGATTTAACATCGACATCAACCATATCTTAGGAATTGTGCTATATGTCTTATCTTCTGATAGTTATCACCAAATGCAAGTTTGCAAGCAAATAAGATAATTGTGCTGTTCTTTTCAAGGATAATAATAATAATAATAATAATAATAATAACAGTAATAACCAGCTATGCTTCTTTTATGTTTTTTTTTCCTTTACCCTTCCAAAGATCATCGGTGTGATTTGGGTCCCCAACTGTCTGGGAAGAGCAACAGAGAAGAAGAAGATACAAAGGAGAAGACAACAAACAGATGCACCGATGATGGTCAATGGCTATATGTGTAATAATAGAAACTTGCACCCTGTTATAATCTAGTTTATTACTCAAGCACTGCAATACGGCTGTATAGACATGTAAGATCATGTCGGACACTCTTTATATTGGAGTCGATCAGTGGTTACGTCAGAGTCATCCGTATAATGATATATATCAATCAAACACTCAATGCTCATAGATAGGCGGATATATAGATATCATAATGATACAATCATTCTCTAGTACCTGAATTGGATCTGAACTACTGAGATTAGAAGTCTGTAGTTGGATATTTTGATTGAAAACACAGATTCCATAATATGCCGATCTCTTGCCATTTGGTACAGATGTCTTATAAAATAACAACTGTCTATTACAATCTATCATATATACAACACCACTATCTCTGCAGTATAACCCTTAGTGTTATCACTAACAGCTGTTATTAGTATCTCCATACACTACTTTCCCTCTCTATAAAAAAAATTTTGTGAAAAAATTTCTTTCATTTTTTCTTTCACTTTTTAGAAAAATTAAATTGTACTAGAGCATGTATTATTGTAGAGTCATCAATGCCATTCTCAGATTGTGACTCTCTACAACATTGCTCGAGAGTGGATCTTTTACGAAAGATAACGTTTTCTAGCTGGAAAGTACGTCTTAAAAAAGATGGCGATATTCTCCTTACCAGGAAATAAACATTTTCTTTATCCAAATTTTTCTTATTTATTCTATTTGTTTTACTTCAAGTAACTATTTATTTATTTACACATCTGTTCTCTTGTTTTTCAATTTCTGATTGGCGGAAGACTCTACTTTTTGCTTCTTATGACTTTTGCTCCTTGTTTGTGCATCTTCCCTTACTGTTGATCTATTGACAATGGGCAACAAGTTAAATATTGATTTGGAATCGTTTCTTCTCCTAGATGGTGTAATTCGACGCAGCGATGGTGGTGATGATGATAATTTGTAAGAACCGTCATCGGCTTGTATTTGATCTTGTACCAATTTCCTCTCGTCAACGGCTTCAATGTTATCATCTGATGATAATGGGAATTTTGACATGAATCTTTCTCTATTGGCAGAAACGGAATTGTTAAAATTTTCATAATCTTCACTGTCGCTGATATTAATCGTCTTTGTTATCTTGGAAATTGACATTGTTTCATCACCATCAATGGCTATCACTCTGTCGGAATTTACCTCACTTAAATCACTACTCACAATCTCTTCTTCTTCTTCTTCTTGTGGTTCTTCTAATTTCAAATCTTCTTGCTCTTGTGATGAAGAGTCGATTAACTCACTATTATCCAATTTTCTTGTTGGTAAGGCAACATTATTTTTCAAATTATTAATTTTCAAGAAGGCAGAAATGTTTTCATTTGGTTTTTGAACGGGAGATGATGCAGTTGGAATTTCGTGTAAAACTTGACTATCTGATGCTGATTTCACTTGTTGTACCCCTAATTCCAACGTGCTTGGTTCCGAGCTTTTCACTGGAGTTTCCAATCTGGGCTCTGAATCTTGTGATTCATCATCATCATTACTGGTATTGGATGATACACCTTTATGGATCTCAAGAAATTGATCGAAAAAACTCTCCATAACTTCCCTATCGGGTACTTCTTCTTCTTTAAGTGAATTGAAATACCTCATGAGTAATTTCAAATCTTTGGAAAACTTTTCTTCATGCAACATATTTTTTTCAAATCTTGTCAAATAATTCAATAACCTTCGGAAAAACGTTAAAGCCATATCTGTTATCGCATATTTGGCAATAGAAGAGACATCAACATCTATATCTAAATCACTGTCAAGCAATGAAGCATAAAAATCTTCAAAATTTAACGTGCCCTTTGACTGTGTAATTTCTGAAGAGGATTTCTCTTGGTTTCCCAGTGATACCCTCCTTGCCTTTTCCGCTTTTGATCGTAACACTTCAGATTCTAATTTTTCAATGGCAGAGTCAATCATTTTATCTTGTATCAATGCTGAATCAGTACTGGAAGGAAATTCATGATTTTCTAAAAAATATTTAGATTTTATCTCATCCTCCATTTCATGATCTTTATCATTGACATCCTCTTCCTTCTCATCTTCTTGATCTTCAATTATACTTCCAAGAATTTCAAAATCACTATCATATTCTTCAACTTCTTCTTCCAGTTTACTGTCAGCATCATCAAAATCTTTATTAGTTAATTTCCCAATTTTTTCATAATCTGGTTGTCCATTTTCACGCTCTTGTGATCTAAGTAACTCAATTAAATCCTCTCGAAGTTTCATTCGAAGTTTTTGTCTATCGGCGAGTAAAAATAATCTCTTATTGTTTTTAAACTTCTTTCTCGATTTCTTCCAAATTTCTTGAAACTCATCTGTCTTGTTCAAAAAAATGTTAATATTGTAAATAACATGAATACCACAATCATTGAAATTTTCTTGCTTCGGTATTGGTGATATATACATTTTGAATTTTTCAGCTGTCACATTGATACCATACTTGTCCTTGGCATAATCTGTCAAAAAATTCACCAATGGTGCTTTTATCGATTTATGATCTTGACTCAAAGAATCTAAAATGAAAATTTCAATCAAATTGTCATCATCCTCAATTGAAACATCTTCATCTTTTAAGTCATTGTAAACTCTATCCAAATTATGTATTATCAAACAATACCAATGTAAATCTTGATTCACTGGGATGATGACATATCGATAACTGAACAACCTATTATCTTTGAACCAACTCTTGACATTTTCATAAAAATTTTCATTCTTCACCAATTTTGTGAAGAAAAATGAATTCAACAACAACACTTGATCCAGTTTAATATGGCTTTGTCTTATAGAATTCTCTAAACTCAACTTGAGAAAGAAATCAATCAAATTGTCATTGATCCAATAATTGTTGTATAAACATTTGAAATCAGCATTGGTGATTGTAAAAGTTCTTTTATCTTCAAATTTGAAATTCAAATCGGGTAAAAACCGAATTTGATCCATTTCATCAATGTTTTCATGTTGATCATCTTCTCCAGCGATCACCTCTGCTGTTTCCAATGTATTTAACTTATCTGGAGGTGGCTTAGCCATGGATCTAGTTCTTGGTTTTGTATCGATAATAGGTTCATTGTCCAGAGCCCTTTCTCTTCTTGCTTTTAATAGTGTTGATTTTGGACTGTTGTCCCCATAAAACTGTGACGGCGAAGTTGTACTTATGAATAATGAGTTCATTCCATTAATAGTATCATGGAAAACTTTCAAATCAGTGTGCAAAGCTAATTCATGAAATTTGGTATAACTTACCGATTTACTCGTTTTAAACCAAACTTTGTCAAATTTCGGTAATGACCTTGGTGGAATCACATCCGGATTCAGCAAGTTCAAATCCTTTCGTGTGAGTTGCCTCTTGTCCTTATATATCACAACAAATTCACCATAAAGAAATTCTTTCTCCTTTCTGAAATACATCAGATCTAAACTATGCCCTAAATTGAAATCAAAACAATCAATGATTTGATTTCGGCAAACTATCGAGGCATTTTTCCCTGTCCCAATCATTAATGTACACTTCCCAAGAGGATATATTGGCTTTAGTTGTGTTTGATTCAAAATTTTGATGTACTCAAGATCTACTTCTAGCACTTCTTCAACTTCTTCTTCAATATCTTTTATCAATTTTGATGTCCCTTGCTTGTTATATTTATCATTCTCCACTGCCGGCACTAGCACCCTCGTTGGTCTTCCCGGAGAGATTATAGCCCTGTTGAAAATTTTTTGTTAGTATCATATGCCCTTTTTTTGCTAATAAATTATAAATCAAAATGAAATGCTTTTGTGTACTTACCCACTGCTTAAAGAGTTTGTCACCCGTAAGCCCTTGGAGCGTCTTCTCGACAATGAACTAACATCTTTCTTCCGTATATCTCTTCCCTCCCCTCTCCTGAATATTAAAGACAGCGGAGAGCTAGACGATAGCAGCGAATCATTAAAGTCCACTTTTGCTCGATTTTTATTGATATCACCCATCTATATTGTCATTTAGTTGAGTTTCCGTTGTGATGCAATATATGACTGATGATCAATTATAGGTCAGTACCAGGATCTGAAATGTTTAATACGTGAGCTTGTGAATTAATTTCTCCAAGAGTTGTTGTCCTTGTTGTTGGCTTCTTCCTGGTGATGATGATCCTTAGAGGTTTTTTTTCTTCTACTATTTTAATGTTTTTGTTTAGATTTTGAATTTTTGAATTTTTGCAGACAAAAAAGTGAAAGCGATTTGTATGGGTCCAATTGACAGAGACAACTAGACATTTTACGAGATCACAGATCACAGAGCAGCAAACTGATTTTGAAGAAACATATATAATAGGAGCTTTAAATGGAAAAAAAACTTGATTTCCCACCAACTTGAAACTTTTATTATCGTATATACATTATGTGAAAACTAAGTTATTGGTCTGGATGCACCTCTGACAAATTCCAAAACTTTCCAACCTTCAGTCACTTCATTATCAACTTCTTCTGGAACTCTAGTCAAGACCATTGCATAAGAACTCAACATTATGTTCTCTAAAGTACCAGCCTTGATCTCACCGGTTTTGAAATCTTTGTAAACCAATAATTCCTGTGCTCTACAACCAACGACCAAGACAGGAAGATTAGCTGGTGGTAATATCTTTGCGCTAACAATATCAACACCTCTAATATCCAAAATCTTACCATCACTGAATAATCCTTGATCTCTGATGGTCTTTTGTTGAGCGGAAAAGACATTGAATGGAGCTTCTGACATCCATTGTTTTAAAACCTTTTCATCTCCTTGAATATAAGAATCTAACAATTCAGGTATTATGTAGTCCCTCAACTGTTGGTTGAAATCCTCCATATTGAAAGAAGGATCAATTTCTCTAAATAACCTAATGACTTTTCCACTTTCCGTTTCGGCAAAGAATCCAGATACTTTATCTATAACAGTTCTGACAACGGAAATGAATCCGTTCTCACTCTCTTCATACCTGTACTTCAATTCAGCCAAGAATTTACCAAGTGGCGATGTTGGCAGCAAAAATGAAAATCTTTCAGAAATCTTTGGCTTTGTTGATTTGAAATTAGTCGTTACCAAGGCAGTTCCAGCTTCTTCATCTGATTTTATAACTTTTTGTTTCTTTCCTGACTTGATAAGTTCTTCACGCATTTTCAACCTTTCTTCTTTTGGAACGTAACCCCCATATCTGGTTGATGAACCATCATCTATAACTTTACTAACTTCCTTATACACTTTGGTATGTCTCACAGGGTCGATACTTTTATCAATAACTTCAGCTGTGGCTCTAACACCAGTTCTTGTGGCCTTACCTACTGGTGAATCCCAAGCTTTAACAGCAGCATCTCCAACAGCTCCAGCAGTCTTGACAAATGCCTGAGATGCAGCACTTCTAGATTTTTGAGCTTTTTCAAAAGCTTCTTGGGCTTTCTTGAAACCTTCATTTTCAGCAATCCTTCCAGTCTCATCTTGTAATGCCTTTATGTTATCCTTCAATTCTTGTGACTTGTTCCACTCTTGTTTAAAAGTGTTCAAGAAAACTTTCAATGGAGAGTTTGGATTGTTTTGATAGACACCGGAAGATGCAAATGATCTAGCATTCGATCTGTAAATCGAGCTCCTTATTACTTGATTCCTCAACATGACGCAATATTAATTTCTGAATACCAGGAGACTATATACAAGGAATATTTCTCCGTCTATTCTACTCTACTCGACTAGACTCTCTTGTCTGAAAATTGCCTCTTCGTTGAATTTTTTTTCTTTTTGCTGAAAATTTTTTGTTACGCTTTATTCCGCTCACTTAAATTGCCTATATAGGAAGTCAAGTTCAGGTCAAATTATACAGTTCTATACAGTTGTTGTACAAGATATCCCTCTTGGAGTCATCATCGATATTGAACTCATCGAGCAAGGTTTCTACAACAGTACCCCATTTGTTGAATCCCTCGGGATCATATTTTTCTCCGTTGGTATTATCCATTGGCCAATTGCTTCCGAATATTATTTTTTTGGGACCATACAAGTTTAAAATCAGCCCAAACCACTGACTTAATTTTTTAACTAGATCTTTTGTTCCATGCTCTTGTACATACCCAGGTGGTAATTCTTCAAAACACCCACTGAGCTTCACGTATGAATTCCCAATTTTGGAGATCTTTGTCATGTAATATTCCCATTCGTTGAATTTTTCACTTGGCCTGTTCAAGTAAAAATCAGGTTTAGACAAGTGATTTATAATAAATGTCATTTTAGGGAAACGGGACATTATTTGAAAGCTTTCTTCAAACTGGTATAGGCCACCATCTTGAAGATCTATACCCAAGTCAAAAACATAATTTTTCGAATCCAAATACTGCAAACCTTCAATAAAATTGGGATCTACCAGTGTCTTTGGTGGTTTGTCTTGTATAACATATCGAAATCCTTTTATCTTCTGGAAGGCTTTCTCTGATGATCTCGATTTCAACAATTCCACATATTTGGCAACTTGAGACCCACCCAGTGGTATTGGAGCCCAGGGGATCACACCTTTGATAAACAGTCCGCTATCTATATTCTGATATCCATCTATTGAATAGTCGCCATCGATCAATGAAGCATGATAACTGAACTCCCTTAAAGGATTCTCCCACCCTGTTTCATCAATTGAAGATTTAACATTCATTTCGATGACGATTATACCCTGTTTGTCAAAGCAATCATATGTATTATATCTTAAATATTCCTCCAATCTATGATTTCGATGCAATATATGCCCCAGATCTACTTCTAAGTAATCTATATTACTCAATGGGCAGAGGTGAACATGAGAGTCGATAACTTTATACCTTGGTGTCATTGTCGTTGAATATAGGGGCCAACCATTATCAATTAAAGATCTAAAAGAGCAAACCAATTTTATATATCGTACCTTGTGCGGTCACAATTTACAAGAGAAGCGCAAACAAACGAAAAAAAAAAACACCACACAAATTGTTTATTTAAAACACTATTTAGTTTCCTTTTTAGCAGAATCACCGTTAATCTTCAATGGCTTTTCTGGATGAGGGTTCAAGATGTATTCAGCCTCGATCAATTCCACTTGTGGATTGATTTCTAAACCGAAACCTGGCTTGTCGAAATCAGTGATATCCAAGTATCCTTTAACTGGGACCGGTTCATTGGTAAACAATGCACCGAAAACTGGCAAGACTGACAATGAATCTGGGGAGTTTGATAAATACTCATGGAATGGGGTATTTTCCTGTGATATGACGAAATGGTAAGAGTAAGGACCAGAAGCGTGTGGAACTACTGGGATATCATAAGCTGCAGCTTGATGGCTGATCTTTAAGATTTCTGTCATACCTCCACACCACATAATATCTGGTTGTAAGATACTGACATTTCTACCTTCAATCAACTTTCTGAAGCCGTATTTGGTATATTCATGTTCACCAGTGGTGAATTTCATCCATGGACAAGCCAGCTTCAATTTGGCAAACCCATCAAAGTCATCTGGGTGTAAGACTTCTTCGAACCAATTGATATTCAAATCACGGACAGCTGTCACCAAATCAATGACATAAGTGACATTCAACGACATGTAACAGTCCACCATCAATGGATAATCAGGACCAACGGTTTCTCTATGATCTCTTAAGAATTTAATGTTTTTACGCAATCCTTCGAAACCTTCATCAGGGCCATGTGGTAATGCAACTTTTGCACCCCAGAATCCCATACCTTTAGCTGCATCTGGCCTACTACCAGTACAGTAAAAATCTAATCTCTTCCTTGTGGCTCCTCCAATCAATTTGTAAACTGGCTCATTTCTGATCTTACCTAAAAGATCCCAAAGGGCTAAATCAATGACTGAGATAACAGCAACAGTCAATCCTTTTCTACCATAAAACATTGAAGCTCTGAACATCTTATCCCACATCACAGTCAAGTCTCTTGGATCTTCCCCTTCTAAAAATCTCGTGAAATGGTTGTAAACCAACCAACAAGCTGGTGGTCCACCAAAACCTGTAGCAAAACCTTTTGTACCATCAGTAGCTTCAACTTCAACACAAAATGAACCTAAAACGTTGATACCCCAAGTTGTTCTAGATGACCTGTATTCTTCGTATTTAGTCATTGGATTGGAGATTGGATTATCAATGATCCAGTGACCATGCTCAACATCGTGGTAATCACCACCAATTCCCTTACCGCTCAAGAGAAATGCTCTCACTTTTTTAATCTTTGGAAACTCTCTAACTGACATGTTGTGAATTATTCTTGAAATTTTTCTACAATATCGTCTTGATTTCACTGATACCTCTCAACCTAGATACACGTCTTTATATAAACACGAAGAGGTTTTTTCCAAATTGAAAAATGAATAAAATGATCGTGTCAAAAATTGTCCGAAAATAAAAATCCCCCCGAAACAAAATGTGGAGACCCCTCGCTTTAAAAAATATCCGAGTGTCTTTTTTTTTTTTTTTTTTTGGCGGGCCGAACAAATTAATGATGACTACATTTTATCGAAATAGCTTAGTTAAGCTAAATTGAGAGTATACAGCAGTTTTCGATGCTTATATCGAAATGAGCTACAGAATAAACGTAAAGTCATTTTATATGTCATTAACTCTATAGAAATTACTGAACCTCATTTATATCTCCTAAAAATTTAAAAAAGTCTTCAAATCCGTAACCGTTCAAATCCAATTGAAACAGTGATCCACTCATATCGGTACCATTGAACTCAGTATCACCTTTCAGTAGTTCTTTTTCCTTTTCCTCTATCTGATTAGTTAACATCAATGATACATAATAAGTGTTCAACCTCATATCCGATATGATAGCCGTTGGTTCTCTCTTGATTACCAGTTCATCTAAATCATCATCTTCAGCATCTCCATCTCTTTCTACTTTGTTATTATTAACCTTAATTCTCATATTGCTTAAGAATCTTATTATCTTGCTGTACTTCTTGGCAATCAGCCAATGATCGCCGATGCTATCCAAAATGTTCAATAATTTATCCAATTTGAATTTCAGCCTTATATTTTCATTTATAATGATTTCAAAATCATCTTGTCCCAAAATCTGTTCTACAATCATGACTCTTGTCACAATCCATAAAAATATGGCATACAATGGCCCAAGCTTGGCTAATGTGTCCAAATTCCCAACTTTAGACACCATGTTCAAGACATTATTACAGCAATTGGAACAAACAATTCTTGATTCCTCCGAATGCTTGAAATCATCACTTTCATTATGTGGATATCCCAATGGAGAATGTAATTTGATCACAGTAATGTTATATATTGTGTGAAGTAATATATCAAAAGACGAGAGCTTATTGAAGTGAGAAACATCATTGTTTATCAACAAGGTTGAGAACTTCAATGGCAACGAGTCCACAAAGTTCTTCAAGCTAACTTCAATCTCATTGAAGGCTCTATACCATGATTTGCATTCATCAACGTTTGTAATATCAACGTTCATTTTGTTAAAATTGTGAGTCTCACCAAAGATTTTAAGTAAGCGAAGCGAATAACCGAATGCATCCAAAATTCCTAGTTTCTCGTTTTGTAACCATTTTGAAGTATCAAGTGGATAAGAACATGTAATCAAATAATCCGGGATTTTTAAAGGAGTTGAAGAAATTACACCGTTAATTCTGTCCAACAAGTAGACACACCAAAAGATTCTTCTTCTGTTTTCCTCATCTATGAAATCCTTTGGCCTCTTCAACAATTTTAAACTCCTGGTTGATATAGATTTGATAGGATTAGAAGAAGTCGAATTTACCGAACCGGGAGTATCAGCACCAACTTGACTTGATATCTCATTGACTAAATCCAAATGAATAGCCCCCGAGCAGACAACAGCAACAAGTGACCAAGTTTCTTGATCATTCGATTGACCCATCGATTCAAAAGCCAAAAGCAGCATTGTTGCTAATTTTTCCAAGTTTGAAACGTCAAAACAATTCAACAAAATTTTCTCCTTCAATGACTTGTAAAACTTAGTCTTATCCTCATTTCGAAGAAAGGAGTCATCATTGAGGTATTTCAAACTTATTAACATCACCCCATACGTAACACACGAATCCTTTTCCGACTCAAATTTCAGAAGAACTGTCTTTGGATGTAAAATGGGAAAGATCGGGTTTATATATTTGAAATACAAATCATACAACTTCAACATCACCTGCTTAGAAGGAAGTCCATCCACTAACCCCCTTTCTTTGTTGTCCACAAAGGGGTTTAAAAGAGATGGTAACGCTAAGGCCAGATTCGGTTGTGATGAAGTTGAAGATGTTGAAGATGACGCCACGATTTGAGCAGGCTGATTCTGATGAATTGGTTGAATGTTTTTGAAATTCTGCTGTTGCTGTTGTTGCTGTTGTTGCTGTTGTTGCTGTTGTTGTTGTTGATGCTGAGGAAGAGGAGGGAACATTATAGCTGGAGATGGCTCTGAGTTGGTTGTATCTCCTGCTGAAGACGACAATATTATACCTGGATTGATCTTCTTTCTCTTATTCATCCGTTCATCCTCCAACTCTTCCACTCTAGAGGATAAATCTCTTAGCAAATCCAAGATCTCAGAGTTCGAAGTCTCAAGTAAGGACAACTTTTCATTCAAATTCTTTCCATACCCATTTTTCAATCCAGGTTTTTTCATCAAACTATAGTTACATGACTTGTTGTTCTTCAAACAATTTGAACATCTCGGTTTCAAGCCATCACATTTTACCTTTCGAAATTTGCAAATGTCACAACTTTTGGATATCTTCGAAAGATACTCATTCTCTTCGGAGTATGTATCTGGAAGATTTGACATATTGTTGTGCCGAATCGTGGAGTTTTATTATAAACATTAGTTGAGAGGAAAAAATTTATTAATCACCCAAAAATAAATTGAAAGAAAAGCAAAACACTACAGAAAAAAAAATTATGGGGAACTTTAAAATAGACGGGTGAAAGATTATTCTATATAGTACTTATTGGAAGTTTACAAACAGTCCACCATCCACTAGAATCTGTGCTCCCGAGACATACTCACTCAACTCACTAGCCAAGAAAATCAGAGGACCTGCCATATCCTTTGGCTGTCCCAATCTTCCTAATGGGATTCTACCCTCCATGTATTTCTTCTTCTCTTCATTTGCCATGTCTTCATCATTCAATTGAGTTCTAATGGTTCCAGGCAACAACAGATTACACCTGATACCATGCTTACCCAATGCACAAGCAGTACTTTGCATCAACGATAAAATACCCAGTTTTGTTGGTGTATAATGACATTGATAAGCACCACCTACCAATGCGCTGATAGACGATAATCCAATGATGGAACCACCTTTGCCTTGTTCGATCATTTTCTTGGCCAGTGCCCTAGTGGCAAAGAAACACCCATTCAAATTTATATTGATAGTATTGAGGTATTCTTCATCAGGTGTTTCGGTGAACTCTGAGAATTTACATATTCCTGCATTTGAAACGAAGCAGTTCAATTCTCCAAATTTTGCAACAGTATTTTCAATCAATGCCACGCTGGTTTCTGATTTTGAGATATCACCACATGTTGCGAGAAAGTTTTCTTCGCCGATTTCCAGTTCCAACTCTTTAACAAGATCCAGTTGATTTTCAGGGTAATAATTGATGGAGATCTTAGCGCCTTGCTCTGCCATTCCTAAAGCAATGGCTCTGCCTATTCCAGTAGCAGCACCGGTAATACAAACAACTTTTCCTTTTAATAAAGACATTCTATAAATCACACAGTCTATATACGATTCCAAAAACTCACAATATGGTTAGAATATCGTCTGCTTTTATCTGTCCTAAACCCAAACTCAATCTCTGTCTTTGCGTTTTTTTTCCTCCGACAAACTTTTTCAGCTCCGCAAAATGTTGGAGAAAACATCTACCGAAAATATGATCTCATTTAAACCCACACGCTTGACAACGGTGGATTACGCACTTGCATCTACTGGCAAAACCCCTGACCCATCGCAAAAACTCAATCCAGAGCAAGTATTATATTCGGGCCTCGAACGTGGACTGTGACGAACATTTGCTAGCTGGCACATTAATAAAGCTATTGACAACGTTGGAGGAATGAGAGTATCCCCTACTCTCTCTTGACTTTCGGCATTTAGTGAAATTAATATAAGGATCCACTCATTTTGTTCATCTATTAACTGGATAAACCTCTTTTCATTTCTTTCTAAAAATTAAATTTTGAAAACCGTTTATAGATAATAATAAACTCTTGTTTAAAAAAAAATTTTGAAAGAATAACTTTTGAAGAAAACAATCAGTGAAAACTACAAAGTTAGCGATATCGGAGATGGCTCAATGAATAAGATTTTTAAAGCTTTTAGAATACTCTGGAAAGCAGAAGCTAAGCAAGTTCAAAAATCGTTTTGTTATCGAGGAGCAGAAAAGCGTTCAATTACTCGAAAATGGACTTGCTTGGACTCTGCCCCTATTTTATCAAAGAAGTCCTCTTAGTATAGAGTTTTTGTTGTAACCCCCAACTTCATTAAATCTACACTATTCCCGTTGTCCTATCAATATCACTTGAGGATAATATCTTGTAATAGTAATCCAACTATGTCTCCTGTTCATTTTCAAATTATCAATTGGCATCACTTTATTTATATGTCAAATATCCCATAAACCAATTTAAGGTAGTTTTTCTTACATAATCAGTTACACCTCCAATGCCACTCTAAGTATCTTTCTACTTTACTTGGGATTATGCCTCTTTATAGCGTATGTAGTCTAGTCTCTGCCCATATTGTAGCATATTTCATCCTCTGAGTGGACTCTTCTCTGATTGACTTTCTTTTGTGTTTTTCCCAATCTTTACCATCATTGAGTGTATTTTCCATATAAACTAGTACATTAGGCAGGTTTCCAATGTCAATAAATGTCAAACGTTAATCATTGAAATTTGAAAAGGAAGGAAATTTCAGAAAACTTGCTGTCTTTGGAAAGTAATAAGTTGAATGGTAACTCAGGTTTACTTTCTTAGTTCATACGCCGCTCATATATTTTATCAATATCACACACTAAACAAAAGTACTGAACTTCACAGGTTTAAAGCGCAAATTACAACATGGAATTATGAACAGCGATTTAATATCAATAGAGGTGAAATCCATTAGCGCAACTCAATCAGGTTAAGAGACTAAGGTCAAATGAAGGTTTACTCAATCTACAGCATTTCTTGATATCTTCAAAAAAAGTATAACAATAGATCTTGATGTTCGGAGAGGAAAAATCCGATTAATATCCTTTGAAAATTCCCGATGATGACCCATGTCTCATCAATAAGATCCAATTAATTGATATTCGATCCTTGATTGTCATATATGTGGTAGTATAATGAATCAAATAAAACGTTAAAGCTGTATATCCGAATTGTGTTACAGTTCGCTATGTTTGAAAGGAAAAAAAATCAAGGCATTTGAGGTGTTAAATTACTATTTCAAGCGAAGTAGGCCACTAAACTAAAGCCCTGATGTAGTTCTCAGTTCTTTCCTGAAGGTTTAAATAAAGGCAACATATAGAATGCTGCAATGAGGTAACAATCTCGCCTTCAATGGCAGGTATTTGTCTCACACTCTCGCTATCTCTCTCGCCTCGAAAATGTGTGTTTTCGATCTCCTCATTGAGTTAAGCGAAAAAGGAAAAAGTCAAACCAAAAAAAAAACATAAAAAAATCGTTGATTTACGAAATTTACATCACTTGTTGAAACCGTTCAATTGTGACATTTGGGAGAACACTAGCGTCGAGAAAAGTAAGCCTCAAGAGAGCTCAATTGTGACATTGTTGCAAAACTTACGATAAAAGAGTGTGTGTTTTCTGATTTTCATCAATCAATAAAAACTAATCAAATGACAGGTTGGAATCCAACAGAAGCCATCAAACATGGTAAAGTGGTGTTGCCATTTTTACCCTTGGACAAACCAAACTTGACAAAGCTAGCAAGCCACTACTGCAATTTGTACCCTGGTGACCATGTTTATATTTTTGAAGAGCATGGTTCAGATTGGGGAAGAGGTTATGTCATTACACAGGCAAACCCTTCAGATTTTTCATCTGCTGTGATCAACTTGAACAAATTGATAAGTCAAAAAGGTCGAGTAGCCATTGTTCCATTGAGTCATATAAGAGTTTTCGAAACCCTTGACTTGGTCAATGATGTTGCTGATCGAGAGATCTTGGGCAATGGCGAGAGATCGATAGATCTTCCTAGTATATTGGATACCGAAATTTCATCTGATACGGCTCTCAATGGCTATGATGCATTACTGAAACTGCATAGAAGACCTCAGTTGCCCAATTTGGATAAGTACGATAATATAGTGGATGAGATGAAGTCAGCAACAATGTTCTTAACATCTCATATATATGCAATGTATTCAATGGGGGAGTTTCACCTTTTTGAAAAATTGTCAGCATTGTACACTGAACTTGAAGATGTCAGGCTCATTTTGTCAAAGAATCTTTGTACACGAAAGGAAGGTGTTCATTTGAGAAAGCATGCATCTGCACTTTTGTCCAAGATTCCAAAATTCTTGGCTGCCACAGAGAAACTTACGAGGTTTGATGAGGAGGAAAAACAGAAATTTGCAAGTAGCGATGTCAGCGGTTATAAAGCTATCATGGCAAGAGATCCAATTACAGGTGAATTATTGGATTATGCCCCCCGGAAAAGTCCTACTACTCCATCTGATGTCGCAATGAATCAAATATTGTATGCCCTTTCTGGAAGTTATCCATTGAACGACATTGAGGCAACTTTAGAGCCAAAGAGTTTGGGTGTCTTGGAAAGATCCCCTCCTTCGAATATAATGGTTGATTTTGAATCTGTCAGTGGGTCCACCAGGAACGTTCCAAAAGGTTACAAAGGAATGACGGCATATCTTTATTTAAGAAACAAAAAGAGAAGGCTCACAGAAGCTTTTGCAATTCAAGTAGGCTCGGGCCAAGACCTACTTCTTGAAAATGTTTCTGCTGCATTATTCAAAAATATACCACCTTCGGAAGTTGACAACAACGGGAAAGTGTATCTAGTTGCCATCTTGTTAGAAGATGTTGATATCAGTCACGCTAATAAAGATTTGAAAAGTATTAAAAAGGGTATTGCAGCTGGTGTTTGTGATATTTCAAGAATTTTCTCGAGACACAAGGGTGCATTAGCATCTGGAGAATCACATCATTTCAGTATCAAGCTCTATGGCTCATTCATCACGCCGAGTGATAATGAAAATGCCACGTTGGCAACTAGAAACAACGGTTGGGGTGAATTAGTGGATCGTATCATCCAGGGTTCTAGTGTTGGGGTTGCAATCAATCCTAGAGCGGAAAGCTTATCAGTTTCTGTTAAGGAGATCAAAAACAAGTCGTTATCAAATGAAAGTTTCCAAACTTCGAATGAGACTGCATTGACCCCTATAAGAACCCTTTCTTATGATCCATTGAGTAAATCCAATGAAAAGGTTTATATTCGCTTGAATACATTGACTTTGAGTGATCAATATAGCTCTATCAAGAATTCTTATTTTTCAATTCACATCAAGATGGGAAATTCAAATTATAATATTGTAAAAGGATCAAATCAAGAGAAAAAAGGTGATTGGGAATGTGTTTCAGTGGTTCTGAATGAAGTCATTGGTGAGATTCTTTCTATAGGTGGTTTAGATCAATCAAATGGTCATTCAGATGATCATGCAATTTTTAAAGTCTTTGCAAACGGTGATTTAAGAGCCGAGGGTAAGTTTGTCATTAGAAAAGATGCAATTGTCAGCGATACAAATGGAACTGACATAAGTCTTCCCTTACGTACTCAATTGGGGAAGACTTTTGGAACATTGACATTTTCTGCAGAGTATATTGGAACTGCATTTAATCTTGATAAATCAGTTGACTCGATTATCAACTGGAAAAATCTAGGAAAAGATGCCAATGACAGAGCAGATTTATTAAATGCCTTAAAAGATGTTTTGAAGAAAGGATTGCACCAATTATTGAAAAATTTCTCCAAATTGTTGACATCTCTATTTGAGATATATGAAACTGCAACTTTACAAGGAGATGCAAAGCTTGAAAGTATGGTATTTGACTCTCTTATACATATATTGGATGTCGTGGTTGGTAAACAAGACCAGTATATATACATGTTTGAAGATTATTGCACTTCTCATAAAGATTTCACCACAGCTGGTTCTGGTATATTATTACAAGCAAGTCAAGTTTTGTCATATGCAGAAACTGATTGGAGTCAAGTTGGTAGGCAATTTTGCCGTGTCTCACCTTTTATTTTCAAATTGGCCGTTGTTTGTAATAAGGATTCACATAATCCTGAATTGGCAAATGCGATAAGTTTCACCAATTCATCACTTTCACAATTTCTTTCGTTAACCGATAACAAGTTCTTATCAGAGCAAGTTGTTGTTCTTGATGGTTTAAATTACTATTTTGAAGTCATTTCTAAAACTTCTTCAAATCGTGAAATTTGGTTATTCGCTTCTACTTTATTGAGTAATTTAAGTACAAGAGGTTTAGGTTTGAAAGAAGAAGCGGAGAGCATCTTATCCAAGAGTTCTAAGTCGTCTGAGAAATCTCTAGACAGATCACTGACGTTGAAACCAAAGACGGATTCTGCTAATGCCATGATTGCCAAGAGAAAGAAGGAAGAACATAGGTTTATAATATCCAAGCTTGTGTTGATCAGGAAAATCTTGCATGGAAACTTGATACATTCCTCAGAAAGAGACTCGGTGATTTCTAAAACTATTGAATGGTCAGTTGAAGTCTTATTGAGTTCCTACGATATTGATGCTTCAAGATTAGCTACTGGGAATCTTGTCAAGTGTTTCAAGTTTATATGGGATAAAGTCGTTGTTCCTGATGATCGGGGAAGTTGGTATTTGGTTAGATCTATATCTAGGTTGTTACCGATATTCACCAAGATATTCATCAAATATAACAAATATTGTAAAGTTCAAGGTTTATTCAAAAGTAAGAGGACATTCACCAATTTTTTCCAGATGGATTACCCATTTACTGAAAATACCATGGATTCTATTGTCACGAAGGAAACATTTGTGGAACTTTTGATTGAATTATCAACAGTTGTCACTTACATCACTAGATTTGCTAAACATTGTGTTACAAATAAAGAGGGATTTGATGCCATTGAAGTCACATCAAAAGATGAGGATTTTTTAAAGAAAAATTATTTCACAAGGCAATTATCCGACCAGAATATTATATCGATGATTCAATATTCAAAATTGATTTATGATTCACAGTTTTTCCCCAATGACAAATGGTTATCTCTATATGCAATGCTTGTCGAGAGTTCATTTAGTATATTGGAGATGTTGGAAATTAGCATGATTACAAAGTTTATCCCAGCATCTGAAAAGAGTGAAGAATTTAACACTTCCTTATGGGGAAATTACTTGAGAACGATTCTTAAGATAACAACAAGTAAACCAGCTGCGACGTGTCAATTGTCTGAGATTCCAAGAAATGGTTGTACCAAGATCATTGGTGATCTCCGGGTACGTGGGGCCAATTTAATGGAAAGAGTTTGGTACGAGTTAGGTTGGGATGCCGTTCCAGAAGATGTTCTGAGATTCCAATTGAAAAGATTCACAGGTTATCAAAGTGAATTTTTGAGTTCCGATTACAGTATTTTAAGAGATCTTATGCTTCTTTACTTGCAAAGAAATGAAAGGTGTCAAGTCGTTGGTGTTAACACATTTTGGACAATTATTGCTTCTGAGTGTATATTGAACGAGGATGGACTAAACGAATTGGCAAGGGAGTCAATTACCGGGTTATATGAGTTGTACCATTCAGGTGGTTACAAACCTGATATCCAAGAAATTAAAATTCTTGTCAAGTTGTTGAAAGTTACCATCAAAGTTGCTCCTGAAGATCCTGCTTATGTACAGATCACTGCATTTATTGAAAACTTGGCCAATTTCTTGTTCCTATTAAACGACTTATCTAACGTTCCTTACAGTGATGAGTTCGACGACGATAGGACATTCCACAAAATTCAAATATTGGGTTTCCTTTTGAACGTTAATCAACCAGATTTGTTATACCAATTCATTGATGATATGTATCAGAGCAGTATTTCAAATGGTAATTACGTCCAAGCGGCATTAGGTTTAGATTTGTTAGCAAGTACTTATGACTGGTCATTACATACCTTGTTACCACCTTCAACTAGGCCATATTTCCCACAACAGACACCATTTAAGCGTAAAGAAGCATTGTATCGAATGATTGGTCATAATTATGCCAAGGGTAATGCATTGGAGCAAGCGGTTGAAGTTTACAGTGAATTGCGTGATGCTTACGACACTGTTACTTTGGATTTGAAAGGTTTATCCTATGTCAATTCCAAATTGAGTAATTTGTATTTGGATTTACAAAATCCGGATAGAATCATGCCATCATATTTCAAAGTCAATTACATTGGGAATGGGTTCCCAGCTACTTTAAAAGGCAAGGAGTTCATCCATCAAGGCTTACCATTTGAGCAATTGTCATCGATGCAAGATCGATTATCTAGATTACACCCTGGTTCCAGAATATTGACGAAGGAATCTGAAGTGGATAGTTATCTCAATAATGTTCCAACTGGGAAATATATTTATATCAATTCTGTTGAGCCTGGTAAGGGATTCAATGCTGAGAATACTTTGGTCTCGTATTCTGCTAGATTATACGTTCAAAATAAAGAGTTGAGGCATTTTGTTTCATTTAAGAGATTGCCTAATGCTACTGGTGTTCATGACCTTTGGAGTGAAGAAATTATTTATGAAACATATGAGACATTCCCTGCATTGTTGAACAGAAGTGAAATCAGAGAGACTCGATTGATCAAATTATCACCTTTGGAGAATGCATGTAGACTGATCATAACGAAAAACCACGACTTGGCCAATCTTGGATCTATGATTGAAAGTGCAATGAAGGATAAAGAAGATGCATCTGTCTTCTTTGGAGATTTATCGAGACAACTTTCCGGAACAGTGGACTCTCCAGTCAATGGTGGTATTGGTCAATACCGTATATTTTTATCGGAGAAATATTACACACCTGAGAACCTGGATGGTGTAAATAAATTGAAAAGTGCATTTAATGATTTGGCGATAATATTAGCGAGATGCTTAGAATGGCATGGTAAATTGCTCAGCTCGGTCAAATTGAGAGAAAGTCACGCCGAGTTACTCAGACTTTTCCAAACCAATTTCAAACCTGAAATTGAAGAATTGAAATTGATTGTTCGTGACACTTCTGAACCAGATTCTGCATCAGTGATGTATGGATACAATGAGTCATTATACAGCAGTGATGATGACAATTCCAGTATATCGAGGACAAAGACCAGCTTTTCATATTCATCAAACGGCACCTCGTCTGATTTGACCTCTTCGTTAACCAAATCGCTGTCTAATCTTGATATTCTGAGTACTGTGAATCCTTCAAATGTTAGTTTGAATACCACTTCCACTCAGAGTACTTCGTCATCCAAGGGTTCAAGTGCTCGTCGTTTAATGCCCTGGAGACAGAGTCGTCTTGGTTAGGAGCTCTTGCTTCCAAAATATAGATATATAATACATCAAAACATAGAAAACTTAATTATCAACAACTTTTATATCATTATTGTAGAACATTACATTAACCATAATAATGAAAGTTTGTAAATTTCGGTTTCATTTTGTAATCTCCCATTGAGTCTGTATAAAATCTCAGCCTCAATATCTGTTTACTCCCTTGTTACCTCCATTCGAAGCAAGAGCAGTCAGTACCCGTGAATGTAATCACCCACTACTAGCTCTACTTCCCAAACAAGCAATACCGGGGCTGACGGTTCCGATGTAGAAAATTCTTTTGAAGTGAGAAAAAAAAAACATGAAAAGGAAAAAAAGTTGAATGAAATACCTTTAATTCATTAATAATCTTTTTAATTGAATAGATCAATCACACATATAAATTATAGATATCACCATGTTTAGATTCACCAGCGCTCGTAAATTAGTCAACAGCAGACCAATTGCCAGATCCATTTTAGCTGCCGCATCCCCAGCATCATCAGTAGCAAGAAGATCAATCCATCAATCATTTGTCCGTCTCAATATCGATCATGAAACATCATTATTGACGAAGGAAGATGTCTTGGCTAGAAGTGTTCAAGTCTTGAGGAGTTTTGATATCAAGACACAAGACGTTACATTAGATTCAAAATTCCAACAAGATTTAGGATTTGATTCATTGGATGCCAATGATGCGTTGGTTGCCTTGGAAGAAGAATTTGATATTGTCTTTGATGACAAGACCGCAAATGAAATCAAATCAGTCGGTGAAGTTGTCAACTATGTCTTGGCCAATTACTTGCCACCGAAGCAAAACATTGATGAAGCTTTACGTTAAGGTGCATCATTCTTTATTTATTTTCTTCGAAATTTACAATTTTTCGCCCGAGGTTTTGCCGTTATCTAGTTTGGTCTTTCAAACTATTCAAAGGTAACGGTATGATGATTTTATGTATATATTCTAATGCAAAACTATTTGGGTTTTCTACAAGTTTCAGTATAAACCTTCTTTAATCACCTCTATTCTTTTTGATCGGGCCAAAAAAATTATTATAGATAATTCTATGTATATATACAAGCCTTACTCCCCACATACATAATCACCTTTCACGAACTGGGATCTCCTCTTCAGGAACAATTTCTGCACCAGACAATTCGCTGAACTCCGTCATTATATCATTACTCATCTTATGTTTCATATCAATTTCCTTCTTTTCACCATTTTCTAACAAGATCGATATCTTTGCCGGACAACTAACACTTTCTTCAGTATTAGAAACGTTGACTCTAGTCACTGTGATGGGCAAATGTGGATTATGGAACTGTATAGTTGGTAAGTTATTTTTCCAGAATTTTTTAGCACCCATATGACCATGTTTGTTATCCAGTTTGAAAATCAAATCAAGTGATTTTATAGTGGATGGCAATCTGACAGCTGAATTAGGGTAGTTGGATATCAAGTTCAAACGGCTGAATTGTCTTGGAAGCCTTGTCTTTGGAATATTCTTGAACATGGAATGAGAAGTGGCCATCTTGTCGCTGTTGTCTCTGTCTCTATATGTCTCCAATGAACAATTTTTTTAAATTTCTAATTTTTTTTTTTTTTTTTTCACCAACCAGAAAAAGTCGTGTGGGTCTTTGATAAATATTTGAAATGTTTACATTTCAATGAGATGTAGAGAAAGTAACTAGTAGTAAGTGTCATCACAAGGAGATCAAAGATGTCATCACCAAGTTCAGCAGGGGCTCCACTTTCATATACCACTCCACAGAGATCTATGTCTAGAAACTTGCTAGACAATTACTATAACATAGCATTCAATGGAACATTGACTCCTAAATTACAAAGACCTGCTGAATCTTATAATAGTGCTAGTCACATTAATGAAACAAAGAACACCGATAAACAAGAACTGGAAATTTTGGAATCAGAATCATCACCGAGTCCGATAATGAATCATACAACTTCATCTACTGATAGCTTACGATTACCCAGGATAAAGAAAGAAATTGGATCTCGTCGTGAAGAATTTAATAATTTGCTGAATATCCCTTTGATAGATGAAGAATTCATTCAAAGGCATTTAAACAATTTGGAATTGATACTGCAAAAAGTGGATGAATACCAAGATTGTCAGTATCAAGTGGGGATGGATTTGGAGAATTTGGTCAGTCGATACGAAAATAAGGATGAAGTGAAAGCAACAAATCAGTACGATTTGCTGAGGAACGGATCAACTAGTTCATTCGACTCTATACAATCAGATATCGATATAGAATTGGATTATCAATTGACAAGTTTCATCAAATCAAACAATTCAGATTATGAACTGGTGAAAAAAATTTCCAAAGTGAGAAATGTGGTTACCAATGGATTGAACTTTATCAATGATAAATCAGTAAAGGGTAAAGATTTACATAGATTGGATCATAAATTTGTCAATGAGTTAAATGAACTAGTTCAAGCATATACCAGTTGAAATTAGCTCGTCATGTACACATATATATATATTGATATTTACAAGTTGATTGGTTGAAGAGATACTTCTTTTTAAACAGCTTTTGGTGCCAATGATAAGATCTTACCAAAATCCTTCCCTCTCAACTCCTTAGCCACGACACCCATGACTCTATTCCCAATAGGTTGATCATTCTTATTCAACAATACACAAGCATTATCATCAAATTTTATTGTAGATCCATCAGGTCTTCTTAATTCCTTCTTCGTCCTTACCACAACGGCTCTAACGATATCTCCTCTTTTCACCTTGTTAGCCGATGCAGAGGCAAGTGGGGATGAGATGGATTTGGCCTTTTGTACAACACAAACTATCCTATCTCCTAATGATGCATAATTCTTTGGGTTCTTACGCAACACCTTGATACATTCAACCATTTGTGCACCCTATATCTTGTTAGTAATTGTTGTTGTTTTATATCGCCTAAAGCTATATCAAACATACGGAGTTGTCGATGACTTTTAACATCGTCTTCAAATAAATCATGATCAGTCTATGTATATCTCTATGTATATCTTATCCTTCTACTCTCTTGTCTCCTTTTTCTGTTTGCCAAACGCAAAAAGTTTTCAACACAATTTGGTGATTGTACACACGATCTAAAATTTTTTGTTTTGCGAAAAAAGGTAAAAAAAAACAACAAAGACAAAAATAGCACAAGTGTCTTGAAATTCACACCATAATATCGATATATAGTTCCATATATATACAATCAAGTATAGTTGGTGCTGGGTAGTTGTAATCAAACCATATATACAAGTCATTTTCATTCCATTTATATATACATATACATTCATTTTATCATCAATTACAAGAAAGAGCGGACACATATCATTACATTATGCACTCTCTTAATATAGTCATAGCCTTGTTTTCACTTCTAACATCATTTGTCCTGGCTGATATATCATTATCGAAGCCAGCCGCTGGTGATAGCTTTAGTGGAAGTAGTGGGGTGGCAAGCGTCGAGCTTGCATGGATTGATGATGGTTCAGACCCAAGTTTATCTGACTTCAGCACTTATACAATCAAGTTATGTACTGGTTCAAATTCAGATATTGATTGTTTTGCTGTATTGGCAGAACCAACCAAGGCGGAAATGACTGGTAAAAAATATACCGCTGATATTCAAGCTACTGCATGTGCTGATGGTTTGTTTTATATCCAATTGACCGCTGTGACAGATGATGGTTACACCATTCATTATAGTAATAGATTCACTTTGGAAGGTATGACTGGTACACAAAAGGCTTCAGGTAAAGGTGCACCACCAGATGGGCAATCAAGTCTTTCTGGAGGTACAACAACACTGGCCATCAATTCCAAATCATTCAGTGTCACTTATACTTTACAAACGGGAAAGACAAGATTTGCTCCAATGCAAATGCAACCAGGCTCTAAGATTACTGCAACCACTTGGTCAAGAAGATTTCCAACAAGTGCTGTCACATATTATTCCACCATCAAGAAGAATCCAGTGGTTTTATCAACTATTACACCAGGTTGGAGTTATACTGTGGAATCACTGGTTAATTATGCTACCCCGGCTCCAGATCCAAGTGTACTTGGATGGTATGCTGCTAGTAAGAGAATTCAATCTGCCACTTTGTCATCTTATGCCGATTCCACTACAAGTGCTTCTGGTAATCAAAAGAGGAAAAGATGGGATATCGATTAATTTGCTGATACATGTATTTTCTCTTTTCATATTTTAAAAAATTATTTGCTACTTGGTTCTTCTTTGCTGGTTAAAATAAGACAAACAACAGATCGTTAAACGATAAAAAAACCCAAAAAAAAATCAACACGAACATATCTATTGCTATTTCTAATATCAATTTATTGTAACATTTTATAGTTGTTAACTAGTAATAAATTTCTTTACATTTATTTGAATATTTGACTAAATTAGCAACCCCTAATTCATTAATTTCACTCCCAAATGAAATACTATCTAAAACTTTCAACGACAAATCTGGTTGTATTTGTCCAATAACTTCATAATATTCATCTAAATTATTCAATTTCAATCTTAAACTATCCTGTTGTATATTCAACTGTATAATCCCACGATCATTACTGATCGATGTTGTTGATAACGTTGTTGGTGAAGTGAGCTTGCCAATAACACGTACCACTCTCCCGTTGAACTGTTGTAATGTTGTATGATCTACTCTTATATTTGATGAATCCATATTCTTATGATTTGTCTCTTGTATTGATCTCAATTGCCATCTTTCATCTGATTCTTTTATTTTTATTTGTTTTTTTTTTTGTTTCACTTTTACGCGTCAAGAGACCACATGTGGTAATTACCTGATATCGTAGTTAAGGTATATACACTACTTTTCTTACCCGGTTCCAATAAATTTTTCCATTTTGATGATGATGATTCATCTTGTTATAAGTAAGCGATATACAATTTGATAAAGACAATGGTTACTGCTACCACACAAAGGAAAGTTGTCTTGATCGATAATTATGACTCCTTTACTTGGAATTTATACCAATATCTTTGTCAAGAAGGTGCCCTTGTAGAAGTCTACAGAAATGATGAAAAGACATTAATTGAAATTGAATCGATAAACCCAGATTTGATTGTGATATCACCTGGCCCGGGGCACCCTGTCACCGACAGTGGATTATCCATGCCTATCATCAACCATTTCAAAGGTAAAGTGCCAATTTTCGGAATATGTATGGGTGAACAATGTATTTTCCAAAATTTCGGTGGTAAAGTTGAATTCGCTGGAGAAATTGTCCATGGTAAGACATCGGCTATTGATCATGATAATAAAGGTTTATTTAAAAATGTTCCACAGGGGGCAATTATAACAAGATATCACTCTTTAGCTGGAACAAAGCAAACTTTACCTGATGAATTAGAAGTCACTTCAACTACCGAGAATGGTATTATAATGGGTGTTAGACATAAAAAATACACCATTGAAGGGGTACAATTCCATCCGGAAAGTATCTTGACCGAAGAAGGTCACTTGATGATTAGAAATATGTTAAGTATAGAAGGTGGTGAATGGGATAAGAAGAGTTTAAACGCTGAACTGTTGAATGGAAAGGAATCCATATTGGATAAGATTTATAAACAGAGAAAATTGGATGTTGCCGCCCAATCACAGATTCCAAGTCTCACTTTTGAAAACTTGCAAACAAATTATGAATTAGGATTAGCACCGGAATTGATATCATTTTATGATCGTTTACAAGATACCATTAAACAAGGTAAAGCTGCGATATTATCAGAGATCAAGAGAGCATCACCTTCGAAAGGTGATATTGACATCAATGCTAACGCTGCAAAGCAAGCCCTTGTCTATGCCCGTGCTGGTGCATCTCTGATTAGTGTCTTGACCGAGCCTACTTGGTTTAAAGGTTCGATACAAGATTTATCCAATGCCAGGAAAATCATTGATAAAGTGCCAAATAGACCAGCACTTTTAAGAAAGGAATTTGTCTTTAATGAATATCAAATCTTGGAACTGAGATTGGCCGGTGCTGATACAGTGTTGTTGATTGTTAAGATGATGGATTTGGAAACTTTACAAAGATTATATTCCTATTCAAAGAGTTTAGGTATGGAACCATTAGTTGAAGTCAATTCACCAGAAGAGTTGAAATTGGCATTGCAAGTTGGCCCCAAGGTGATCGGTGTCAACAATAGAAACTTGAACGATTTCAATGTTGATTTGAATACTGCATCAAATATAAGTTCCTTGATCCCAAGCACATCAGATGACAGTAAACCAATCATCTTGTGTGCATTAAGTGGTATCACTAAAGTGGAGGATGTTGCCAATTACAAGAAATCTAATGTTCATGGATTCTTGATCGGTGAAGCATTGATGAAAAAGGGTGATAAAGTTGACGCCTTCATCAAGGAATTAGTTAACGCATGAATACAAAATTTACAGATAGACGATATGAAATAAATATTATTTGAAAACTTTTTTTGGATTCATTCATTCTTGAACAGTGGTTTACCAATAGGTTTGTAAATTGAATCATACAATTTATCATCCAGTGTCACTCTACCTAGTAAATTTCTTGTATCGACAAATTCCGGTCCTAAATCTTCCAATTTGTTCACACCTAACAATCTCATACCATTTTCAATCTCCAGTTTCAAATTGTCACAAAGCTTAGTGACACCATCAGCACCATATGTCGAATTAGCGTACAAAAATGCTCTTCCTAATCCAACACCTTTAGCTCCAAGACACAACAGTTTCAAAATATCAGTTCCTCTAGTGACACCACCATCGATATAAAGTTCCAATTTCCCCTCCAAGCCTTTGGACTTCAACAATGGTACTGTCTCCGCTAACACTTCCAACGGGGCACGGGCAAATTCTAATTGTCTACCACCATGGTTGGAAAATACAACGGCATCGACACCGTGTTCAGCGGCTAATACCACATCTTGTGGTCTTTGAATACCCTTGATGACAATTGGTATGTTGGTTTTCTTCTTAAAATCCAGAATGTCCTTCCATGTTAATGCAGTGTCGATGAATGGTGACAATGCCTTTGCTGCACCTTGATTTCTATCCAATGAACTGTTATCTAAAATATCTACATCGTCTGTGAATTTCAACCTTCTATCCTTTTCTCTATTACCCAAAACTGGGGCATCAACAGTGACGAAAATCCCCTTGATGTTTTTTTGTTCACATTTCTCAATCAAGTTATAACTTACAGAACGATCAGGATTCACATACAATTGAAACCATTGTGGTTGATTTTCCAGCGCCAGATCGGTAATATCATCAAAGGAACAAGAAGCTAATGTTGAAAACATTTGTATCACTCCAGCTCTGCCACAACCTTGTGCTATACTGACTTCACCACCTTCGTAACCTAATTTGGCCAAGGCAGTAGCCGAACAATAAAATGGAACAGTAGTTGGAGATCCTAACATCGTTGTCGAACAATCAACTTCCTTGACATCAACCAATATCTTTGGGTTGAAAAACACCCTGTGGAATGCATAATGGTTTTCTCTTAATGTGATTTCATCATCTGATGCTGATGAATAATAGGCCCAAGCATTTGGTGAAATGGTTTCACTGGCAACGTATTCAAAATCGGCAATGTTGTACATCAGTGAAAGAGGAGGCTTATTTTCCAGTCTTTCCATTCTTTCAATCTCCTCCATTGATAATTCTTCCTCCACTTCAGGTAATTCACCAATCAATTTACCCAAATGTTTCTCCTTTGGTAAAAATTTATCCACTATATCTGGAGCATGAATTGGATTGAAAATTTTGGAAGCGTCTTTGCCAGCATACCTCAAAATAACATTCTTACCACCTGGATGCATACTCATGAACTCGGTCAAATCATATACATAACCATTGATAACCACCCAAACTCCATCTTCTTCCGTTACATGTTTTTCCAATTCCTCCACTGTGACACCGTTGGAAAATTGAATGGAATTGGCTTCAACTTGTGAATCCAACGAGATAGGATCCTGTGAGAAAAAGTGTAAAATTCCCAATGGAATCAAAAAGGATGGCAGCAACCACCATTTGGCCGATGATGACTTAGCATAACTCTTGATAAGACTATTCAGAGATGTACTTTTAAACCCGAATTGCCTTGTACTTTTGAAAATTCCTCGGGATCTAAGCCTTCCAGACCGTATAGCTCTGCTCAGCAATTGCATTTGAAACATCTTTAGTGATCCTTCCAAGTAAAATCGAGGAGGTGACTGACTGACGTATTATATACTTTTCCAAGTCTTATCTTCGACGCTGACTTTTTCTCAAGTAAATTTTGTTTTTCTCTGCAAAGATCCCGCGTCTTTGTGGAAAATAAAGTGGGGTATGGGATAACCTTGGAAGATTGTTTTAGCGATCCAATAACCTTTTAAAGAAAGGTAATAACGACACTACTCAATCATCAAGTATTCGAAGATACTGATCCCAGGTTGTGCTTAGTGACAAAGGATAACTGGTGCTCCAATATGGGACAAGATGTTTATCTGGACATTCGCTACTACCGAAAGTATGCTAATCTTCCGTTATAAATTTGCCATTGTAAAGGGAGCAAGAGCAAAAAAAAAAGAGAGCTTTCGCCGAATGATAACCCGAGAATTTCTCAGTCTTATTAAGGGGTATCATCAAGATCAGTGATCAGTATGACGAAACTGTGATGTCTTTGGGTAAGCTCTTGAATACGGTAAGCTAGTGATCTTCCGCTGCCGGAGTGATATATATAAGATATAAGAGTGTTTTATTTTTCAAAGAAAAGAATCATATATAGAAATGAATGAAAATTTTGAACATAGAAGAAACCAGTTCTATAACGAAAAATTAAAAAGACTAAACACACCGAAATGTCACCACTGGAGATACTAGATTTTCTTCTCGGATTGTGATAATGAAGTTTCCTCATCCTCATCGTAAGTGACTTCTGTAGTGTTCAACTCACTAATGTATTCTCTCTTCCTATTTTGGTACCTATCGAATTGCAAGATCAAGAGAACGTAAAAGAATAAAACAACAGCACATATTAAAGAAGCTCTGTTACCCTTGGTGAACTTTGGTCCATAATCGGTATTGAAAAGACCAATAGTGAATGGGATTCCTAAAAGACCTCCAACCATATTCAAACTACCAATCGTGATAGCTCTCAACTGATCATCTTCCTTTGCCAATTCGTTACACCACCCAACAATGATTGGAGAAATCCCCGTGTTAACACCTTGCAAGATGTATCCAACGATGAGAGCAGAGTGGGAAACATCCCATGCATACACTATTGACAATCCAACGATAAGTATCGTACAATACACTAATGTGATTCCCCATCTGGATTTCCTGTAATCAACAACAAACCCAGAGACTAAACAGGCAAAGATTCCTACTCCACTAATAGCTGTTGGTATATTGTTTCTATCGTAAACGTTATAACCCAAATCTTCCAATACAATACCCATGTAACTGTTCGCTGTACCGGCATAACCCCAGATCAACCAAACAGCAGTGAAAAGGTACCAGTTATAAGAAGTGAACACTCTTTTCAAGATGGTTCCATCAAACCTATCAACTCTATGTTTACCGTTGACCTTGACTCTTTCTCTACAGAATTGGATCTCTTCTTCGCTCAAGTAAAACCTTGGTGTGGCATTATTTGGAACATCTGGGAATATGAAAAATCCGTAAAATGCAATAGGGAAAGTAAGTACTGCATCGATGATGAATAACCAACGCCATCCTGCTAAGCCATCGGTACCATCCATATTCCTTACCAATCCTGATTGGATCAATCCTGAAAGGATAACTCCCACGATACCACTAGCAGTATAGATCCCTGTTCTCTTTGCCAATTCATCTTGGGTGTACCAAGAACCCAAGATATAATGAATAGCAGGCCATGCAGCCCCTTCACAAAACCCTTGAACAGCCCTTAATCCTGCCACAGTTCCAAAATTTTTCGCTTTGTAAATCATCAAACACATTATACCCCATATTATCTCCAACACTGGTAGGAAATAATGTGGCTTGAGCTTACTCATAGCGGTGTTGGTGAATGGACCAGCAATGGAATAGGTAGCACTGAACAATTGGGTCAACCAATTGTAATCAGTTCCTTTCAAATCCAAATCTTCTTTCATTCCACTGATGTACGCGGAACTGATATTGGTAGCATCAAGATAACGCACAAAATATGATAAACACACATAACTCATGATTGCACAATCTAATTTGAATACGATTTTTTTTTCATAAGATGATTGAGTTGGTGGATACCAAAAGAAAAATGGACGTTTTTCAATTGTTGGTGGATTCTTGTTAGAAAAGAAAAGCTCAACAGATTTCTTGAAAGGGATTGTAACTATATCTGTGTTCTTAGATGTGTCATATTCATGTTCCCCTGAAACCACATTGATAGTTTCTATACCGATAGCACCACCAGCAATTTCTTGCTCTTTCTGCTCGAATTCTTTCATCACTAGTGTTTGCCTTGTTCTAATTTTCCAGAGGAGCTCATCTCTTCTTTATAAAGCAGATCAAAAAGATGTGAAAAAGTCGTAATAATAACCACAGGAAACCGGGGAACTGTGCTGTAATGTGCTGTGTACTGTGGAATGCAGTGTGATAACAGCCACAGCAAATCGGAGCACCGTGTGCTGCGTTAGAAAACTCTGATCGGCCAGGTTTTAAAGCAACCACTAAATCTGCCACATTGCAATTAATTTGATGGATAGGCCAAGAGCATCGAATTATTAAATATTATTTGCATTAATAGGATTCAAAGGGATTTACAGTAATGTTTTAAATTTAAAATTCTGCATTTTTTTATTTTGTATTTTTTTCAGATAAGATAAGCTGCAAGCTAGGGCGTGATTCTTATCGTACATATTATGTATGTATGTATGTATGTATGTAATTATGACAGGTGGGATCAAATAAACATAGGCAGATAATCATAGAATACAATGATCGGGGGATAACTTATATGAGTAAGATCAGATATATGATGATGTTTTTGACTGGTCTCATGAAATTCTTACACAATCACAGGGAATATATATAGCACAATTGAATTTAAATTTGAAAATTTAAAACCCGTTTGATTTTAAATCAATGGGCGGTATTTGATGAGATTATCTTATCTTATCACATTCTTACATCGCTTGTAGATATGTATCTACGCCTACTCTTCAATTTGGGATATCTTATTATACATTAAACATCTGCACCGCCTATCAAAATATAACTAAACGATATTATGGCAATACCAATACAAACCCAAACCAACACAAACCTTTGAGTACCACCAAACGCCATAGCACTAGCAAACATTTGAAATCCAATAATAGTTAAAAACCCGGATGTGAGAGCCATTAAATTTCCAAATAAAAAATTCAAACTATCTGTTGATTTCAAATCAGAGTTTTTAAACATCAACCAACCCAGAACAGCGCCGAGTGGTTGTGCCATTCCTCCTAGCACACCACTGAGTAATATCAGTTTCCATCTTGAGTTCAATGCTAAATACATTGGTAAACACATTGTAAATCCTTCGACAAAGTTATGAATTGCCAAGGATAAGAAAATTGTTAACCCAAGCGATGGATTTGCCTGTGATGTGGAATACATTATAAAACCTTCGGGAAATTTATGCAACGTTATAGCCATAATAGTTTGTAAACCTATAGAAAGCAATCTAGAAAGTGGAGTGGTGATATGATGATGGTGTTTATTTTTATGATTTTCGTGATCTTGTTCGGTGTCATGATGATTTGAAGCTGCAGTGCTTGATGGTTTCCTAGGAATTAAAGGTGATTGAACGACAAAATCTTGTTGTTGTTGATGCTGTTGTTGCTGTTGCTGCCTGACATGGAACTGTTGTTGGAAAAACAACAAATTTTCTGGCGTTGGCAAGTCACAATAATGTAATTCATCATATTGCAGTGTCTTTTGATGTCCTTGATGAGTATTTTTAGAACAATCTGAAGAGCAAGTAGTATCAGTGTCATCCAATGGTTCATGACTAAAATTGCTCAACAATACACATTTCTCAAAACTATCATAACCATGACATTTACCAACATTATTTTCATTTGATGTCTTATGAAGCACCTCTTTGATCTTACTTAAAGACATATCGATAAATGATTGCCTTGTAGGAATCACAGGTCTTTCCAAAAGTGTTGTAGTTTCATTAGGTAATTGCTCTTGAATAGCGGAAACCACTTCCGGTTCAGAATTGGGGTCGGAGGGGAAATGATATACAGCAGCTTGAGTAACAAGGGAAGCTTGAGCGGTATTATTATTGTTGTGACTATGGGAATCAGAGTCATGATCATGATCATGGTGATCGTTGATATTAGCCTCTTCGTCATAATTATGGGAATGAGCGTGTTCGCTATGAGAATGACCTTCTTCACCATGGACACAATGAACAATACTTTCACTGGTGAAAAAATGTATAGCCAGATTTAAACCTCCACAGATACAAATTCCTAATAGATAAAAACCTAACAAGTAAGCCATCGCTGTATTTGCATTCAAACTATCAATTTTGGAATAATATTCTTGACCTTCTGGTAACAATTTAAACATACTGGTAAATATCAATGAACCTGAACTCAATGATAAAGAAGCTATTAAAAAAGATGAATTTTCTTGTATACGAAATGGATATTTTGAAGCAAGACTTGGGAATAAGAATTGATATATCAAATCAATGGTGATCAATAGACACCCTAATACACACATCAGAGAAGACAGGAAACATAATAGCCATCCCTCACCTATTGATCGGATGGCAATGTCATGGATCATCATCATCATCGTCTTGTTCTAAAAAAGCAACCTTGAGATCTGCGATGAGTCAATAATTTCAAGATATAATGAACAACTTAATTGCGAAGTGATTAATCAAAAAGAAACAATTGATTGTTGTGATTATAATTGTGGTTGAAACTTGATTATTATCAGAACAGAAGGAGTTTACAAGAAATTTGACATGTACATTTTTATTTTATAGAATTTTCTATTGACAGAATTTTATTTTTGATCAGTAGAGGTTAAATGGTGTTCAAGTACACGACGTATAGAGCTGGGTGGGCCCTTTTTGTATGAAGTGCAGAGGTTAGTGATGAGAACAACAAGACAAAAATAGTAACAGTAATAACAATGATAATTTCAATATTGAATCAGACTCGAATATATATCTACTACGAATAATTCTGAACTTTTCTCTTCAATAAGAATCAGTTGTCCCTATCAATAAATCATCATATAAAATATTGTTGTTATCATGGTTATCATGTTCACTATCTCTGTTATTGAACCATCACTGGATCCTATTTATTATATAAGAATTCATAATCACCCACTGGTTATTGATGAATGATTTATATAAAGGCCTCTATAAGAGTCTTGTCTCCTTCCTTGTCTTGTTGTACTTTGAATGAAAAATTCAAACGAAAAGAAAAAAAATTTTCGTCTTTATAAAGAGACTGTTATTGACACGGGGGGCTGCCAAAAATTGGTACATCCAGGGTTCACACATGAATAGTTTAATACGTCTGGCCATTTACTAACATTAGACTCATCATATCCATGAATGCAAAATCATCATTTTTATAACGGAAGAATGTGATTCTAGTGATCAAAATAAATAGTAGGTTATATTCACTTGAAACTTCGAGTACTTCCTCTTAATCTGTTGACTGTTTCGTTAAGCAATCTGATAATAACTAGTAATTGCTTCAAGAAGATAGTAGTTTATTGTTTATATAGATACATCCATATCACTGAGGTCACTTATCAACCAATCTTTCAAACCTTTTAATGGTAAATCGACTTTCCAAGAAACAGAATAGAATCCATTGAGCCTTATAATTTGCTGGAACACGATAGTGATTCAATTTCGGTAATAGAACCATCTTCAAATCAATTAGATGTATTGTTATCAGTGTTAACGATATGAATTTGTTATAATTGTATAACCAATTGGATAACAGTGTTGGTAGTACATGATTCAATAGGTATGGGTATACGATATCTGGACATAGCGATCCAAAAAGACATATGATGATTAACGTTGGTAACAATATGTATTCCATTATGGTATTCGGATAAGTTATATCTTGTATTTGTAAATAGGAATAACCTCTTTTTTCGGCAGCAAACTTAGCCATCCCGATTAACGTTGGACTCAGCTGTGAAAAATCTTGTAATGGAGGATCAATTGAGATTGACCTTACCGTTTCAGAATTGATATCAATCTGATTGAAGCTTATTTCCATATGATCTAATTCAATTGATTTCAATTTAATTTTGGTAATATTATCATTTATATCAACGCCACCATACACAGCTAAGAAATCTTCAAGAGCTAGTTTGTGATCTTTATTCATATGATATATAACTTTTGACTGTATATCCATCTTGTATCACTATATCTACCTAATAATCACGGGTTTTAGACCACCAACTTTCAGATTAGATGTTTTGACAATTGTTACAAAAGATATATGGTATGATCAAATCTTAACGTACAATGTTGGACATTACGTGGGGATCTGAAAAAAAATATGTATAAACGATTCAATATATTGCGGTTACCCTGCAATTGATTTTGGGCTGAAGCTACCAAGGTACCACGAAATAATTCAACTGTTTTGTCCTGAATATATGAAAGAGTAAGTTAATTTTTCAAAATTATTATTATCGTTATGAGCACCTATAGAAGCAGAATGTTTTTGAAGATTAGATATTACTTTATCCTTTTTGTTTTTCAGATAATTAGATCAAGATATTCGAATCAGGTTGAGATTTCGAACGAAGTAGAAAACGTAGGGAGATGATGAGTAGAGATTTTAGCTTACTTCAATATAAATATTTCTCGGAGAATTATCAGTAATTATGAGGTTGAGATGTTCTTGGCTGATTGGGGTAGTAAAGCAATGGCATTAATAAGCAATGACAAGGATAGGTTTCGAATTTCACCATTGCTCAAAGACTGGCTTCCCTGATGTTTAATTAGAGCCCGTATATAAATAAAAGAAGCTTATTTGGATTATAAAATCTAATTGACTGCATCTGCGCTTATCAAATACTGTTTCGTAAATCACATAGATAACCAGGCATTTGCCTCTCTATAATCTTGAAATACACCATCACCATGATTACTCTCATCATCTACATTGATCAACCTACTAATACCATTCACAGCATAAATTGCCTCAATGACGTTGCCTATGGTACCCAAATCATTCACATTGTGGTCAAATTCTTTCGACCAGTGGTAATCTATCTGTAATTTATAACCGTACTGCTCATCGCAATAGATGCCGGTTTCTGCAACCAGGTCACCTGTTGTACGATTGAGCAATATCACCAAGAATCCATCACCGGAAACACCGACTCTAGTTGCATTGTCAACACCATTGAAAGACATGCAGCGCAATACATTTATAGCGTCGGTACCGGTGGTATTGTCCCTGAGAATGAGATCCCATGCGAGAACCAATGAGCATTGAAATAGGATTACGTGAAGTAAAGATATATAGTGCATCATCTAGACAATGCTTTGTTATATTTAGTTGTTGTTGTTGTATCTTGTTAGTCATACGAGTATGCAAGAAAAACAACAAAGAGACAAGCTTTTGCGCATTTGCATCAGTCTTACAAAGGGCAACTTAATGTTAAGCTACTGGGCCAGAGGTGAATTTATTTAGTATCGGGCTGGCTAAACAGAAGAGGAGTATTTATGACAGCACATGAGTGAAGACTTTGCAAGGTGTTGTAGAAACTATCATCATATCAATTGAATATAAAAGGCTCTCCCTAAGTTGGGCAAAAGGCTAAAGCCAAAAGCTTCCTTCTCTGTGTTTTTTTCTGCGTGGAAGCCTAAACAATAGTCAAAAATATATCAGTACATAAACATATATCTTGAAACCTATTGTGATAGTCAATACGATCACGACATTTTCCATAGAGATGTTATCAAGAAAGGAAATTCTCCATCGCAGAATACTATACGGCAACTTGGCCTTACTGTGTGGTTTTATCGGGTACTTGTTCAGACTTGATTGGTTGGCTGAAGCCGAAAGAGTGGATATTGCATTAGAAGCGGGTTTTAAAGCTACGCCACAATATCCATTACCAACTAGAAGTCCAGAGTTTAATCAGTGGTTCAATGGACCAGGGTATATTGAATGGAAAAGAGAAAGAGATGGCTTGCAGATTAAGAATGCAACAACAGGAGATAGTTCTGTGGGTGGCGGTCTTTAAGTATGTTGGTGTTTGTAAATAGTATAATAGGGTTGCACTTACCCGATGATAACAGAATCATTAAATCATAAATCTCATAAATTATATAACTGTATATATATATATATATATGTATATTTAGAAATCAAATAATTTCGACATTTCTAAAACTTTATTATTCTTGACAATTTCTTCATTTTCCAATTCATTATCAAATCTTATAAATTCATTCAATTTATCGTTCAACATGTTCAAATCAAAATCTTCATATTTTTGTTGTAATTCATAAATCTTTCTCGTCAATTCTCTCGTTAATGTCTTGCGTGTTTTGGAAGTTGGTGAAGATGAATTGGAAATTAATGAAATTTTCAAAATAGATTGAATTTCTTCAATGGAACATTTAATCAATTCATTTGATAAAAATTCATATAAAATTTCTTGTTCTCTTGTAATAACGTGCTGTGTAGAGACAAATTTCAACACTTTATCAAAATTTCTCAATTTGACAACATTGTCGATATCTGTTGATTTGAAATAGAAAAATAATGATTCCAAAAATAACCAATCTGAAGTGTTGTTATCAATTTTTTGCAAATTTTGCAAATTAGTGTCAATATCTTGATACAAATGACAAAATTTCCACAAGGTTCTTTGTGAAAATGGTGAAACTTGATTGTTACGTAATATTTGAATCCAATATTCATTTTGTGTGTAAAATTCAAGTAAATTTTTAATCTTGTCAATCTTGTTAAATTGATAATTTTTTTGTAAAATTGATAATTCAAAATCGTTATGATCAATCTTGGACCATTTGATATATTTGTTTGTAGTGAGAACTTTATCAGTTAATTTGTCAATGTGTACCAAATTCTTATTTAATAACATTTCAATAGCAATTTTCGTTGTCAATTTCCCCGTATAATAGAAAGTATCAAACAAATTGAGTAATTCCAGTTCAGTATTTACATTACTTATCAATATTGACAAGTCTTTTAAAGAGATCGATGTCAAGTTATTATGTTTGTTATTGGCAAGTATAGTTAAACCATCAACAATTTTCGTGAAATGATCAAATTCCAACAGTGGTAAATTCTTATCCTTGGGTAAATTCAATTCATTCATGATACCAGTTAATTCATCGATATACTTGGATCTTGTCTTTGGTATTGATAAATCTTGATTCAATGAATTTAATAACAATTTCTTCTTATTCTTCTCCACTGAGAATATTGAAAGAGCAATTTTCAAATCCGGTTCAGATAACGTTGTGTTGTTGCTTGTTGTTGGAGACAGGACAGTGGGCACCACCACACGAGCTGATGCAGTGTTTGGTATAAGCTTTTGAAACCAGTTCTTGGATAACAGCTGTCGTGTGTACTTCATCGTTGCATCTGTATATTAAACATTTGATGATTCCAAAGCATTTTCTATTTTCCTTTTTTTTTCTTATTACAAAATTTCTCTACAAGATGACGATGATGAATGAATCAATGAATGAATAAATATAATAATAAATAGATATATATACAAGTTTTAAAAAGTTCTCTTAACTTCAGCATTCATCTTCCTATGACTCAGTCTCTTACTACGATAATCTGGCTTTTGTGAACTCAAATCATAACCTGCTTGTGATCCTTCCAATATATTTGAAAATGCTTCATTTAATTCATTACCAGTACTGGTATTGTTCATAGGTTGAACTTCATTATCATCGGCAAGTCTCTGCCTTCTTCTTTCTTGTTCGGGTAAGACCAATTTCACCGTTGGTATTGATATCACTGTGGATAATTTTTGTATCTTGTTCAATGTCTTTGATGATAAACGATATCTAGACATGAGTTCCTTTGCAGGTATCGATCCGATACTTAACATGATCTCTTTGAAAATTGTGACATCTAATACTGTTGCCGTTTGAGTGCCTAAATTATCTATTATTTTTTTATAATCATCTTCCAACTGTTTCTTATTGGATAATCTTTTCAAAGAACTATGATTCGGGTTTAATTGTAGATATTCCTTCTCTATTTGTAAATTACCCAATCTCTTTGTTATGAAATCTGATACAGTCTTATTTTGATTACCACCAGTGGCAACATCGTTATTATTAGTTGAATTAATCAGTTGTTGTGAATTGTCCGGTGATTGTGTGTTGGTATCTTTCTGTAATTTTGCCTTGATCTTGAACAACTGATCGACATTATCAGTTCGGTTTATAAGTGGCAGGGTCTTCGGTACACTCTTAGGCAATGATCTTGGTTTTGATATGGCAGAACCCATTATCACTGTTGTTGTTGTCTTGTCTTGTCTTGTTAACGTTACAAGTTTTTTTTGCTTTTTCTTTCTTTACTGTTTTGCACTGAATGTAAGTACTTGCAATAGATGGAGTACAAGAGTGTAAGTTGGAGGTGTCAATGATATAGCTTATCAGACATGTCAGCACATTACCATTCTATTCATTCCAATACCACTACATCTATATAACTATAGATCTTGATACCCTGATAGACTAACTCTAAAAGAAGATTAGAGCAAGGAAGAGTAGTGTCGCTAATACTCAAAAAGACCGTTGGAAACTTTAAACAGCGGTTAACAAGAGAGAGTACCAGAGAGTATTGGTGGTATCCTGGTCATTCTCTTGTAAGTAATATCTATCCATATCTCTACCTTCATATACAACATCCCTCTTGTCATCCTACTGCCCAACTGCAACTCCAACCTCAAACCAAGTGTGTATCTACTACTACTGCTAAACACAATCAAACAGAGAGAAAAAAAAAAGAAACAACTTTTCACTTTTCACTTTCAAATTCGATCGATAAAACTATTACACTTACTTGGACCTCGCAGTTGTACCACATCGACTTCTATATCTATATATATACATAGACATAGACTTAGACATTACATTGGAGGTGGAGTTTTGGTCACTACCGACTTATGTACATATTTATATCCATATCTACACAGGATTATGACTTATAGTAATTCACAGCCCAACTCATTTTATGAGAATACCAATGAGAACAACAACAACAACAACAATAACAACAACAACAAAAACAATGATTACATTCAGCCACATACTTCTGTATCGTCTACTAACACGATAGAAAATCAACTGATCCAATATAATAATATGCATTTACAACATCTTCAAGAACTTCAATTACAACAACAACAACTTCAACAACAACAGGAACAACATAATTACGCTTTACAGCAACAACAGGAGCACTTCGATTCCCATGATAATGACGATGTCACTTTGGTCAACGAAGGTGAAAGTTCCAATTCAATACCAATGAATACAAATAATACAACGAATAATAATAATAATAATAATCTAATACTTCAATCACAAGTGTCACAAGAACCACTGGAAAGACTCACACCAAGAGTGACAAAGGGGAAATACAACATCAATGATTTTTCAATCTTGAGAACTTTAGGAACAGGATCATTTGGTAGAGTACATCTTGTGAAATCTGTACATAATCATCGTTTTTACGCGATGAAAGTTTTGAAAAAATCTCAAGTTGTCAAGATGAAACAAGTTGAACATACAAAAGATGAACGCAAGATATTATCATTGGTTCAACACCCTTTTATCATCAAGATGTGGGGAACGTTCCAAGATGCTAATTCAGTATTTATGATTATGGATTTCATAGAAGGTGGAGAATTATTCACTTTATTACGTAAATCGAAAAAATTCCCCAATCCAGTGGCTAAATTCTACGCTGCTGAAGTTTGCCTACTGTTGGAATATTTACATTACCATGGCATTGTTTACAGAGATTTGAAACCGGAAAACATCTTACTTGATAGAAATGGGCATATCAAATTAACAGATTTTGGCTTTTCCAAAGAAGTCTCCAACATCACATATACATTATGTGGTACACCTGATTATATTGCCCCCGAAGTGATCGCATCGAAACCATACAATAGATCTGTCGATTGGTGGTCATTTGGAATATTGATTTATGAAATGTTATCTGGGCATACTCCATTTTATGATCAATCACAAATCAAGACATATGAAAACATCTTGGAATGTCATTTGAAAATCCCCAGTTTCTTCAACGCCGATGCAGTGGATTTGCTTTCAAAATTGATAACAAAGGACATCACTGAACGTTTGGGGAATTTGTCAAATGGCTCCACCGATATCAAAAATCATAAATGGTTCAGCGAAGTGATTTGGGATAATTTGATCAATGGAGGTATCGAGAGTCCATATGATCCTCCAATTGAATCAGGCGTTGGTGACACGTCACAATACGATACGTATCCGGAATTGGACGAGTTGGATTATGGCATAAGTGGGATAACTGATGAATTTGGTTATTTGTTCAATGATTTTTAAATTTTGATTCAAAAAATGCCCCAGTTGGATGTTATTTCTAACATATGCTCATTTCCATAATCTATGTTGCTTTATCGTGGGGGTTCTTTTGTCTGTTGTCTTTGTTTGTTTTCTTTGTGTTTATATAATTTTCATTGCATGCATTTTTGGGACCTTTTTGTTTTTGTTTTTGTTTAATAATATAGATTTTTGTACCTTTTCTTATTTATTATGTTTTTATCTTTTACTTCATTGCTTATACTGTTTTCTTTGTGGGGGTGGTGTTTCCACGTTCATGTTCACTTACATGTTCACGTTAACTTGTTTTTTCTTTTAATATTTTTATTACAACCTATTGGCTTTTAATTTGGATTATTTTGTTAGTTTTAGAAAAATTGTTATAATTTAGCTTCCTATTATTAACATATACAGTACTAAAGATATAAAACCTATATAATAACAAGAAAATGATCATCCTAATTTGACAAAATCATCATATAAATGAGTAAAACGATCACTTTGCCATTGGAATTTATTAGTTTGTAAAAATTTTTTACAACCTAAATCATTATCCAATACTGCTAAATTACCCATTGCAATTAATGATCTATATGCAATTTCTGAATCCAGTTGACCAATTTCTGAATCGATCAATTGCGCTAATTTCGGCAATAAATCATGGCTTTGTACTCTATATGTACTTAAGTTCAATAACAATGTTGCTAATGATAAATTGATTTTCGGATTCAATGATAATGATATAATTTCTGGTGATAATGTCTTGATTGGAGTGACAATTTCATGTGATATATTACACAAGATTTTCAAACTTAGGTTGACAATGTTCAAATTGGAATCTTGTAAACCTTTTTTTAAGAAATCATCAAATTTTAAAAGAGTCTCTGGTGATAAGAATTTAACAATTGATCTCAAGAAATCATATGCGAAAACTTTGTTCTCATAATTTTGTCTGATGACATCCCATTTCTTGTAAAGTTTGGATCCATTTTTCTCCAAAATGGCTAACTTCAAATCCATCAATTCGGAATCATTGAATTTTTGCACTTCATTTGCATTCAATTTCACAATTATTGACCAATCAATTGCCTTGGCAAATTGTAATCTAGTGATTTGTGGTAATACTTTCAATTTAGTGGCATTGCTGTTTCTATCAGCATATGGATTATCACTTTGTTGTTGTTCTCCTAATTGAACCCCTTTAGTGTTATCCAATATAAATCTAACAATCTCTTCTTGATAAGATGCAGGTAATTCATGTCTTTCCAAGAAATTAGCAGCAGTGACATATGGATTATCCGTCACGTTGAATGCCAATTTCAAAGGTGGTGCACCATCTTTAACATCAACATCAAAAAGGTAATCAAAGAATTTACCCTCATATTCTTGTTTTTTATCCTTACCACTAGCACCAACAACTTCACCAATCTTAACCCAATTACCCCCGGTCCATTGATGAGCTTCAATGATTCCACTAGGTAACTTAACCATAAGAGTTTCTCCCTCTTTACCAATTTTATTCAATGCTTCTGATCCGGGAATCTTTTCCTTGTTTAAATTATCAATGGAATTTTCATTGATCCCTGATTTTTCAACTTCATTTGATAACAAATCTTGCTCCTCTTGTGGAGCTAATCTTTCCACGGACTTGGTAAAGATACGAATCTTGGCATCACTTGATGCAATGATCAAATCGTCATTTTCTTGCACAGACACGTTCCAAATCGATATACATGGAAGTGTAATCACTTGTATACATTCACCATTTCGCCAAACTCTAGCAGTACGATCTTCTCCACCGCTGATCAAGTCTCCGTTAGACAGTACCGCTAATGAATATACAAAACTATCATGTCCAGTTAATGTTTTCAAACATTTGCCACTCAGAATTTCCCAAATCTTGATGCAACCATCATTGGAACAACTCAGGAAAGTTTCTCCGTCTGGTAACAATGCCAATCCTCTAACAACATCCTGATGACCATTATACTCTTTCACCTTGTTTGCCAGAGACCATAATATAATTTTCAGATCAGCACCACATGTCAAAAAAGTATCAGGTCCAAGAATTTTGACATCCCAAACAGATCCTTGATGACCTTTTAAATCATATTTCAAATTGAAATTTTCCCAAACTTTAGCAGTCTTATCCCAAGAACCACTTATAATTAGATCAAGAGCCGTATCTATTGAACATACATTAGCTTCATGACCTACTAATACAAAACTAGGTTCTGCAATCAATTCATTTGAAATCGGAGTGATATTGATCATTTTATCATTCCCACCACTGGCAACATATTTCACGTCATCCTTGGTGACAATTGTTAAACAATTGATGAATTTGTTTTCATCTGAATGATAATTAATAATAGGATCCCAATGTTGATCTCTACTCCAGATTCTAACTGTGGCGTCTCTTGAACAACTGACAATAGTGTTAGAATCCACAGAGGTAACTGCCTTCACATCTTGTTCATGGCCAACAAGAGTGGCAGATAATTTGTATGAATCAATGGATGACATTGTATGTATTAATGATGATTATAGAATTACTAAACAACTGTACAAAATGACAAATTGTTTTTTATCAATCGATAATTTTTTTTTTTTTCTTTGCAAAAAAGCTCATCCATGTAGAGAGATCGGTATAGTATGATAACTAAGGAGTACATACATTTTAATGATCATAGGAAATAGAGATAGCTCTGTCTTGGATATCTAGTTGTTTGATTAGTTTCCAGAATGGTGTAAGATATGAGACGTTGGTTGTTCCAATATTGATGGAAACTATGACATCCTTCAGATATAAAGGGCTGAATCGTACAGTATTTTTCTGCTATCAGATAATATCACCAATATCTCCCTGTCTTTCTTTGTAAATTTAATGATTTTCAAAGTAGTACTGTCCGTCTCCCATCATTGTTGTAACAACGGCACTATCCTTTACAGATTATCTTTCACTGGGTGTCTTCTCATATAGTTCCAAGAATTTTGTCCCTTTGGCAGAATAAAAAACGCTATTTGTTTTATTTCAGATAATTAAATTGTCAATTGATTAAGCAAGATGTTGTACAAGTGTGATAAGGTTCCACTCATTCAACAAGATAATATCACTTTACCGTTATATGTCCCACTCACCGCGTCTCTTGAGGTCCCGAGAGAGTGTAGATTATTTTCATCATTAACAGATGAAAATAGACAAAGAGCACTCATGAATCTCCCGCTCCCTAACATCAACAGAAAACGCTTTCTTCTGAAAGCCACATCATCCAATGTTTCAAGCTCTTCGAATAGCGATATTAAAGTTGGATTTTACAACATTAACAACAAACAATACCGTATTCCACAACAACACTTCAAAAGTGCAAACCCATTTTCAACAACTATTCACAAGGGTAACGTCGGTGACATGGAAGAGTTTGATGAGAAATATGTAAAGGGTTTTATATCAAGATACGAATCATCTTACCTTGACTGGGAACAGATTGCATTAAATGGTTTGAACCAAAGAATGAATACAGATGCCCTGGGATACGAGTGTTCACTCGAAAAGGTGTTAGACGAAAACCTATACAAGGTTATCAGATCCCCTGTACGCCACAGCTTAGAGCTTCACAAGGATACTTTGAACGAGCAGATTGATTGTTTTGTTGAAAAGAAAGGGGGAGCTGTAAAGGTATCTCAGGAAGCGAGTCCACGAAAAACAGAGCCGCCATTAACAACGATTTTCGCCAATTATGGCGAATACTCTACACAATTCATGGGACTCCATTGCTTCCCAGATGTCTTTCTTGGGTTGGGTGGAGCCTCTGGAGGAAAAACATTAGAACCAATAGCTGGCACGTTGATAGGCGAAACGAAGCTTTGTTCGATATACTTACGTGGATATTTAGATATAGTCACAGAAAAGACTGCAGCATTAGATAAAATAGATTTATATGAAATAAGGAAAATCAAGGGGGGTTCTGCAGCAAAATTCAAACGAACATACAATGATGAAGCTGATGCACGGAAGGGGTTTGCTGAAACAAATTCCAAGAGAATGGATAAAGTGGAAGAAACTATTAGGAAACTCATAACTACCGCCTGTCATGTCGGCGTCAATAGGGTGATGCTTACGTCGTATAGCGACATTTTACTAATAAGGTTAAATCCAGAATTTAATATTTTGGGTAGTCCGCATTTTAAAAGAGACAATGCATTTGATGATATACCAGCTTTATATTTAAAAAGCACTCATTACCACATTAAAAGCTCAGACACTTTAGCTCGGTTGAAGGTGCTGTCATTCTTTGAGACAAATAAGACAAGTTTACAAGAGCTTAAATTGTTCCAGAAAAATGTTGGCGATCACCTTGAAGAGAAGAACAGAATATTTTTTGAAGAGAAAAAAATGTTCCAAAAACCACCCACTCCCTCTAAAACCCCACCTTCTTCAGGGGATTCATTAAGGAAGCATTTCGACAATTTGAGAATATCTTTCAAAAGAAAGCCAGACGCCAAAAAACATTCACCTGCGAACAAACCAGAAACGAAGAAGTCCAAAAAATCTAAAGAGTCTGAGGATGCTTTGTCAGAACTAGATGCAACAAGCAAGAAAGGAAATTGCAATTCCTTGAATTCTGATTGTTTGTTTAAAGAAGAGAAATTGTCAAATAATAAGTCACCAACACTTGCTTCAAATATGTTTAAAGATTTTTCGATAAAAGGTATCAGAAATAGGAAGGAAAATGAGCCACTAGATAATCATAATGCTGAATTTGGAAACCTGCAATTGGAGAAACTACTTAAAGAACAAGGCGCCCAAGAGTCAGCAGAGACGTTTATCTTGGATGAGGATGTATTCCTGACACCGCTGATTTTAGAAATGGGCAAAATGACCGGCAAATTCCTACAATGTGGCTGGCATAAGTCGCAAGTCTTAGTAGTGAACAAAAATGATTTCCTTGCCAGGGTACCTTCAGAAAATATTTTTAGCAAACCTTTGGAAAATGAAAAGGAAATCTTGATAAAATTATACGACCCGTTATGGGCTAATCGCAGGACCTTAAATGCAAAAGATCTTACAGTGGCTTATCAAAATTCAGTAAACATGTGCTTGAAAGAAATATCTGTCTACTCTACGTTGTCCTCGTTGACAGGCGTAGCTATTCCAAAGTTCATAGGGGGCATAACGCTCGATGACTGTACAGTTTCGGTGGGGAAAAAATACATAAGAACTTTTGGTCCTTCAATTATTTTGCAAAATTTGGAAAACGAGAGGCATCCAAACTTTGGTAAGAAAGATGTTACAAGACAATTCATTCAAAGGGAGATCATGACTCAGATTGACAAAATACACGCCCTCGGTGTTGTCCACGGTGACTTCAAATTTGAGAATATGTTAGTGACCAAACAAAAAAAAGTCATTATATTAGACTTTAGTCATTCTCATACCAATGCAACGAGGGAGGAAATTCAAGAAGAAGTTGAAATGATTTACTCTTATTTTGGTTTCACTATCTGATGTTGCTACTATAATCTGTTTGATTTTTGTAAATGTCTTTTTATCACCATTAGTTTTTGCCATTAGTTTTTACCATTAGTTTTTACCATTAGTTTTTACCATTCGTTTTTACTATTAGTTTTTTCAATGTTATTCTTGAGCAACGGCTCGTATGTCGTAGTTCAATATTTCGAATACTGATACAAGATTCGAATGTATATAATTACCCCCTCGACTTTACAAGAGTGTCTTTCGAAAAACAAAAAAAAATGGATTGTACAATAATTAAAAAGCCATCGCAAAAGCTTTGGGTTATGCTGAATGCCTAGCTCAAGACCTGAAGCTATGAAAGGTAGTTGAGTGTATGCATGCAATCAAACTATTGAATATATTGAATAGACCCTTAAAGTCGTGTGAATGAGTACTAGACAGCCCCAAAATAGGCTCATATATTCAAATTTCATAGGACAAAACAAGAAACAAGAACAACACATTATTATCATATTACATTGTATATCACTATAGATTCATAGAGAAGATAACAATAATTGATAATGTCTTTATTGATCACTCACCTACCCGATGGTTACTTGGTCAAATCAGACTCTAGTTCCATCTTGATCACAGCAACTTCTGTCACTCAAGTTGATCCAGAGAAGTTATCTTATAATTACACTTTTTCCAAGATTGTTGGTTTAGTTGGAATCATTTCATTGAAATCAAATAAATATTTGATAACAATTGACTCATCTGTCGAGACTGGTAATATCAATTCACACAAGATTTTTCAATTGAAGAAATTTTCAGTATTACCTATTGGTGTTACACAACGTAATGATGAGGATAAAACTTATTTATCATTATTAAATCAACATTTAACAGATGCAACACTTTTCTTTAGTTCAACTTATGACTTGACTAATTCATTACAAAGACAATCGGAAACAGCTATCAAAGGTGTTGACTTGAACAAGATTGATGATCGTTTCTTTTGGAATCATTATATGTCCCAAGAGTTGACTTCATTCCCACAGTTTGTCACACCTTTGATATTTGGATATGCCAAAATTATACAAACTTCAATATTTGGTCACCCTATATCATTTGGTATTATAACAAGGCGTTCCAGGTTTAGAGCAGGTACCAGATATTTCCGTCGTGGTATTGATGAAGATGGTCACGTTGCTAATTTTAATGAAACTGAACAATTATTAGCTGCTGATGGGAAATTGTTTTCATATTTACAAACAAGAGGTTCTGTACCAACATTTTGGGGTGAAATTAACAATTTAAGATATAAGCCATCATTAGTTGTTAACGACACTAATTCATTGCAAGCCACTTCCAAACATTTCGAAGAGCAAATTAAATTGTATGGTAAAAACTACTTGGTCAATTTAGTTAATCAAAAGGGCTACGAAAAACCTGTTAAAGAAAGTTATGAAAGAGCTGTTGAACTGTTAAACTTGCCAGATTTAATTCAGTATGTTTATTTTGATTTCCATCATGAATGTCGTAATATGAGATGGAATAGAGTTCAATTATTATTGGAAAAATTAAGTCAATTGGGTTATTCCGATACTGATTATTTCTCTACCACGCCAACTGAAGTGATATCATTACAAAAATCTATTGTTAGGACCAATTGTATGGATTGTTTAGATAGAACCAATGTTGTTCAATCGACATTGGCATTATGGATGTTGACACATCAGTTGAAAACTGTTGGTATTAATACCATTGACGCTAATTTCCAATTTCAATTTCAAAATATTTGGGCTGATAATGCTGATTTCGTTAGTAAAGCTTATAGTGGAACGGGTGCTTTGAAAACTGATTTCACTAGATTAGGTAAGAGAACAAGAGTAGGAGCTTTGAAAGATTTACAAAATTCCATTGTTAGATATGTTAAGAATAACTATTATGATGGTTTAAGACAAGACAGCTTTGATTTATTTTTGGGTGTTTTCCAACCAGTTGGTCATAGAAATCCATTTATTGATCAAAGAGATTTACTCATTCAATCCTTACCTACTATAATGTGGTCTTCATTAGGTGTCTTGATTTGTTCCTTGTTGTATCCTTCAAGGACAATGTCAAATTGGTTGATTATTAATTTTATTGCCCTTTCAGTGTTCTTAGGATCTTTGAATTTTATATCAAAGAATAATCAATACTATGTCAATTGGCCAAAATTGATCCCTGTTCATACTTATGTCAAGCAATCTTTGTCCAGTTCAAAGAAAGATTGATAAGGTGATCTCTTTCCAGTTCATAAGATTGATAAGGCAGTCTCCCCTTATCAGCTCAAAGAAAGATTAAATGGTTTGTGAGTGCGGTTTTTATCTTATCCCCTATATATATATATATATATGTTGTATATCCTTATCTATTTCAAGTAACTAATTAAATTTATGTTTTTTTGGCATTTGTCGGCGATAAGTAATGATCTTACACCGAGCTGTGCGTTCCCCTATAGATATTTATATATTTACACATCACAGAGGAAAGCGATACAAGATACTTTGTAGATTATCACTATAATATCATGAAATGCTATATAACGGCACTCGTGTTGACCAAATTGGCCAATGCCTTTTCGATTCCTGATCAAGAATCAATGCAATATACAAGCACGCAAAAATCAAATTCACAATATTATGAAGAACAAAAATTCCATTTCCTCGATCGATACTATGGTTCTCTGATTGGTTTGGAGACCTTTGAGCAACAGCAACAACAAGGTGATGATGGTATCACACTACCGTTATCCTTGGAAAGATCTTTATACCATGCTGACAAGTTTGAATACCCAGATAAAGATGATCTCTCAGATATAACTATTCCAAGTCCCGATAGGTATCATGGTAATGCGCTAAGTGGTGTGTTAACATTTGCGCATTTGCCAAGTGTGCAATGTTTTGACCCGGCAACTTTTGACACTGTGGATTACGATATCGGTATTGTCGGTGCCACGTATGATACTGGTGTTTCGTATCGTCCTGGGGCAAGGTTTGGTCCATTGGCGATAAGAGCAGGTGGTACAAAGAGACTTTATCAGGGGACATATTCGCCGTACAGGGCTGGGTTTTCATTGAACGAGTTGACCATAGTTGATTGTTCGGATCCACCAATGTCTCCAATTGATAATCGAATCGCATTGGATCAATTGTATAGAGCCGAGAGGGCTGCGTTGAAACACAAGACGACGAATCCGGCAATAAGTCAATCGCCAAGATTAGTCACTATTGGCGGTGATCATACCATCACTTTCCCAGCGTTGAAAGCTGTTTATGAGAAATTCGGTAAAGTTTCAGTGATTCATTTCGATTCTCATCTTGATACTATTGACCCATATCATATGAATAAAAATGTCACTGAGTATGCCGCATTGAACCATGGAACTTTTTTACATTGGGCTCATGAACGTGGGTTCTTACACAAGGATCAAAACATCCATGCAGGTTTAAGAGGTTGGTATGAGTTAAGTTCAGACGTTGATGAAGACACGGAACAAGGTTTTGCAAGAATCATGGCTAGAGATATTGATAAAATTGGTATCGATGGTATCATTAACACGATTAAAAAAAGAGTGGGGGACAACTTAGTTTATATCACTGTTGATATCGATGTCTTAGATCCAGCTTTCGCTCCAGCCACGGGGACAGTGGAGCCTGGTGGATGGAGTTCAAGAGAATTGTTAACGATATTAGATGGATTACAAGGTTTACCTGTTGTCGGTGCAGATGTCGTCGAGGTGTCACCACCTTTTGATTCGAATGAGGTCACTGTAGAAGTTGCAGCAGAAGTCGTAAGAAGTTTGTTAGGGTTAATGGTATCGACCCCTATATCTTCCAAGACTCATCAATTGTTGTAGTGTGTTGTTTGTATTGTATAAGAATTTCTCAAACGCGTCGAAAGAAAAAAAAATTGTGTTTTAGAAATGTAAAAATATAAACATTCAGGAACAACGACAACGACAACAACAACAACAACAACAACAACAGCAACGACAACATGACTAGAATTATTCCAACATCAGCAACTGTAAGTATACTATTTGAGACAATGGAGTTATATGTACAAAGGATAGAACTAACCTTTCGATATTTAGTTGAGAAAGAAGAAAACTTTGAAGAAAAGTATCAATTTTTCATTGATGATCGTTGGTGAAAGTGGATCAGGTAGGTCAACATTCATCAATTCATTCTGTGACCAGGACATTGTCGAATCCTCGACAACGATCCCATTACCTGATGACTCCGATTTACCAAAGAGAGATTTGACATTGAGGAAATCTGTTGTTGATTTAGAAGATGATGAAGGTGCCAAGATCTCGTTGAATATTATTGATACTCCTGGTTTTGGTAATTCTATTGAAAATGATTTCAATTTTGATATAATTGTGGATTATATCAAGCATCAATACGATGAAACTTTGTTTGAAGAGAGCAGATTGAAAAGAAATCCAAGATTTAAAGATGGTAGAATTCATTGTTGTTTATATTTCATCGTACCAACGAGTCGTGGCTTAAAGGAAATTGATATCGAATTCATGAAAAGAGTTGGTCATTTAGTTAACATTATCCCAGTTATTTCCAAATCTGATAGTTTGACTACTGAAGAGTTGAGATTGAATAAGAAATTGATCAATGAAGATATCAAATATTATAATTTACCAATTTATAAATTTGATGAATATTTATATGAAGATGATATTGATGATGACACTTATGAATTGAATAGTGCCTTGACAAAGACGATGCCATTTGCCATCATGGGAGCTAATACTATAATCACTGATGACTCTACTGGAGTACAAAAAAGAGTTAGGAAATATCCATGGGGTGTTGTTGATATCGAAGATAATGGGATATCTGATTTCACGTCTTTGAAAACAACATTGTTGATAACTCATTTGAACGAATTCAAGGAAAAGACTCATGAAGTGTTATATGAAAATTATAGAACTGTTGCCTTAAGTTCTGAAGAATATAAAGTTGATCAATCAAGTGCTGTACCACCACCATCAAGGGGTGACAGCACCACTCAACCTGGTTCTCCAAGTGTACATGAAGATTATAGAGCCTTGGAGAGACAAGCCGATTTGGAGAAGGAGAGATTGGATGCTTATGAGAGACGTATCAATGATTCGATCAGACAAAAGGAAAGAGAAATCGCTGCTAGAGAACTGGAATTGCTGGCTATTCAAGAACAATTGAGGATCCAAGGCCAAGTCAATTAGTCCTTATACTTTATATCTATATCAAATATCTATATACCTGTTAATGATATCTTCTACTATTATATATATCTTATCGATATGGATAAATGCTTGTTAATTCCCACAAGAGCAAAAAAAGATAAAATTTCAGCGCCTTATCGAAAATGGGCAAGATTTTTTTTATTTACACACATTTGAAAGACAATTCCCACCAAATTCTTCATTTGAGTTGCTGTTGGTTGTTACTAACTTGTCTTGACAATTTGAAAAGTTCTCCAATAACTGTGGATGGAATTGTGAAAATCTTCGTGGCAATTTTAAGTATCGAATCATCATCATGTCAAGTCCATCAAAGCCATTGATAACTGAGACATCAAAATTGATCTCACCAAATGAAGAGATTGTGTATGCATCAGTTGGAGAATTTGACGTCAATTCACAACAGCAACAACAACAACAGAAGCAGCAGCAGCAGCAGCAACCGCATCGTCATCATCAGCATCGTTTCCAACCTAATCAATTCCCAGAAGATACGTTTGAACATGCCGTTAGAGATGCTTACGAATCGGCTATCTCAGATACTGAACACGATGAGGATGATGAAGATACCAGATGGCTTAGACAAGAGAGATTGAATCATAAATTGATGAAATGGTACAAGAGACCTTCATTATTGATGATTGCTAGTGTCATGCTGGTTTATTCCACAGCAATGGGGATCAGTGCCAGTGCCAAGATTGAACTTTATCTTCAATTAGCATGTAAGAAATTGATGTTAGAACTGGATCCTTCCACTGTTGTCAGTGGTTTGGTGGATGCATGTCCGAAGTCGAAAGTACAAGTTGTTGTTTCACAATTACAAGGATTGATATCCATATTGGGGGCTATTGTCAATACTTTACTTGCTGGTAAAATCGGTTCTTATTCAGATATTTATGGTCGAAAATATTTGATATTATATATATTGGTGACTACATTTTTCAGTAAATGTGCCACACTGTTATTGATATCACCGATGATGCAAACGTTACATATGTGGTCGTTGGTTGCATCTCATTTAATCGAATCATTTGGTGGTGGGATGTTTGTGTTTCTTGCCTTGTGTAATTCATATATCACTGATGTTGTCGAGGATCATCTGAGGATTTATGCAATTGGTATTGTGATTGCCAATTTATTTGTTGGCATGTCTATTGGTCCCGTTGTTGGTTCATTGATTGTGAAATTCACAAGATCCAGCATGGTTGCTGTATACGTTGATATTATAGTCACGTCATTGGCGTTTTTGTTGGCATTGTTCATCTTGCCAGAGTCAAGATCACAAAATGCAAGACGCAAATCAAGGAGAAGTTCAATAGTTCTGGATGAACAAAGAAGACAATTATTGATCACTTCCAAAAAGCAATATTATTATTCAACAATTTTAGAACTGATTAACGTTTTCAAACCTTTGAAAATGTTATGGTTACCATCGAGGAGAGTGGATGGTACCAAGGATCTCAAACCAAGAATCATCATCATTTTGTTGATCTTGATTGATATTTGTTTAATGACATGTACCAGTGTATTATCACCGATCATTATATTATATGCTACATATGTATTCGATTGGAATGCAGTACATATGGGTTATTACATGGCTATAAACTCAACTACAAAGACTCTTGTCTTGTTATTATTCTCACCATTTTTCTTACATCAATTGAAAAAAAAAATCAAGATTGAATCAAAGAGAATTGATAAATTGGATCTTACATGTTTAAGATTTGCCATTTTCTTCCAAACGTTATCGGCATTGACGTTGACATTTGCCACCAATTCTCCTCAATATATAGCGCATTCATTCTTCCTGTGTTTTGAATCAATCGCCACGCCAACGCTTCATTCCACAGTGATCAAATATGCATCGATAGAATCCACCGGTGCCATGTTTGGCGCGCTAGCCACGGTGAGAAATCTTATACACATGGTGATGCCAGCTGCTTTTTTATACTTGTACTCTGAAACCGTGGCATTGGAACCACGGGCCACTTTCTATGTGCAGTTAGCATTCGTGCTATTGTTAATAATCCTCATATCGGTATTGGGAATGGATTCATTGATCAACAGTCCAGATTTGGCTAATGTGACTGGTGATGCTGGTGATAACAATTCGATAAACAATTTGAAATTACAAAAAGAACAGAGAGAAAGAGTGCATCGGTATATGGTGATGAGAAGAGAGAGTAGTGCTAGTGTTAACTCACTGCTTAACTCTTCGTCATCGTCATCACCACTCCCTGGATCACCTGTTAAACTGACTCCGCTGAAACATTCAAGACAACCAAGTGTAACTATCCCAAAGCGTTAATACTAATAACAATAAATATTAATTCCCACTGTTAACTTGAGTAGTTTATAATAATAGCAAATTTTGACTTTTCCATTTGAATTTTGTAACTTTTTTACATTTAAGCCTCATGTAGAAATAAGCCTGAGTGCTCTTGCTAACTATTTTCAAGCATTATTGTTGGCTTTGAAAGTTGTATGGTTGTGTGGTTCGGTAAAGTCATGTTTGATATACCAGATATTGTATGTCTTCGGACAATTGTTTGGAAAGGGAAGCAAAGAATGGAACACATGAGTGGAATTTACACTCGATAACAACGATATATATACTCGCATGATAAGAGCTATATGAATACTATTACAATATTGCAAAAATCTAAAACAGCATTAATTAACAATTACAAATTATATGATTATCATTTTGGATGTATGTTTATGAAAAAATGGAAGAAGAAGAAAACTCATAAGAATAGAAATGGAAGGGGATATTAGTATTGGTGTTGATTGAAAAAAGGAGGGGTGATATATGGTGAAATGTGATTCTTCCATTTGTTGATGGGTTTGAGTTTGGTATGGTGGGAAGCAAATAAAGCAAAAAGGGAAGCAAATAATAGAAAAATGAAACGAATAATAAAGAAAAAAAAAAGTACACGAAATAAAACTGTAACACATAAAGACATAACACAAGACAAGACCACAAAGATATTATAATACAGGATCCATTATATTTTTACCCTCACTATTGATTTTCTTAGCCCATTGCCTCAGTAATATACTAACTTTAAAGAATTTTTTACTTGCATATTTTTTGAAAAATTCTTCATGAACAATTGGACTAATGAGATATTCAATCAACATTTCACAACATTGTTGCATATCTTCCTCGGTGTAACCACCACTATAATGTATCAAATTCCCATTCCATTCAAATCTTCCCAACATCTTTCTCGCTACGTACATAGCCAGTGCTGAACATAATGATGGTAATAATCCAATGAATTTATAATCAATGACAGAAATTTCCAACAAGTATTTACCAATTGTTCTTGATTGTATATCATAATCATCAGCTTTAGAAATTCTTCTCAAGAAATTCATTGGATTTGGATAACTCAAATTGAATTCTAAAACTTCCAATATAAATCTCTCGGCACCCAAGATATCATCCTCGGTGAAACCACCATCTGTAACATAAGCATAGTTCTTGATAGATGGTGAATAAACTTCTTCATACTTGGCAGCGATAAATAATGAACCTGTTGCTAATAATTGTAATTTATCAACTTGAACAATTTCCTTTGACATAAATCTATCCATTAAATTTATTGAAAGAAACAAAGTTTCTGGTAATAATCTGAATCTCATATGAACTTCCACCATCCAATCAACCAAGATTGATCTCATTCTTGGTTTTAAATTTTTTTGCCATGTAAAATAATTTTTATCAGGTAATGTATCTTTCTCCAATTTGTTTAAATATTTGAAAATTTCAACAACATATTCACTAACCATTAATGGATCTTCCAGATCTTCTTCATCTAAATCTTCCCAAAAATATTCAACTTTTGGCTTTTTAATTTCTTGATGATTACTCTTTTCTATTAAATTTGTTGCACTATCTGTTGCCGTTCTCTTCAAAGATAACCTCTTGGATTCTGTTTCCTCTTCATCCTCTTCATTATGATCAAGATTCAGTTCTTCATCCAGTGGCTCTTCTATTATATCATCTTTCCTTATTGGTATATCATTTGATTTATTATTATTTGTAGTCTTATTTGGCATAAAATGCAGTCTAGCATTTTCTCTTATTATATTTAATTTTGATTTTGGCGGCAGTTGTTGTTGCAATGGATTCTTATTGAAACTATTATTGGTCACAGGTATTGTGGAAGACGAAATTGTGTTGGATCTGTCACCTAATACTGCCCTTTTCGGTTTTGTGATATCTTCATTTTGTGTTTTAGATCTCGTTATACGTGAAGATGAATATAAATTCTCATCATTTGTTAGCGAATTACGTGTTGATTCCTGAGGGAGTAAATTAGTTAGTAAAATTGTCGGGACCGTTGAATGAAGTATCTAGTTTCAACTTACTGATGCCATTGTTATATTGTACCAAGATTGTATTATAAAATGTTAAAAGGGTGAAGATGAAATTATAAAAGGAGATCAGTTGATTTCAATTTGAAGAATTAAACTGTATGGAAATATAGAATGATGAAAGTAGAGTAGCTAATATCTTGGAAGGGAATAGAAGGGAATGAGCTGGTGATGGTGATGGTGAATTGCAATGGGTATATATTGTAGATAGACAGATGAATTTGTAAATGTGAAGGAATTTTAAATAAAGAGACGAAAAGTTTTGTTTTTGTTTTGTGGAATAACACGATTCCCGATTAGGCAATAGCAAAACACGGGGCTGTCTGGGATTTCCTATTTGGGACTCATTTATAAACGCTGTTGTTTTCTGTCATTTTCTAGTATATACACGTGTCATTAGTATTCCCAGGACACGACTATTTTCTCTATTATTATTACAAAGGGATATATGTATAGGAGTGATATGGATCTTATTGTGCTTTTATGAATAACTTTAAACTTCTTTTATTGATAATTTCCATCTGCACAAAATTGAGTTTCTTTTATAAGTTATCAAATGACAATTTTCGTATTATAGGTTTTCACAAAATGACAATCATCAAAGTCGTACACTTCAGTTTGAACTCTACTTATGCTGATAGAATTGTAATACACTAGGTAACATGATATGTGACAAAATTATGTATAACTATCGCAAACAACCCCTATGACACCATCAATCAACGAACGCTCGACACCGAACAGACAGCTATTTCAAGTTTTCCATGTTATAAACATTGTTGTTTGTAAATATATGAATTTTTATATTTCCTTATTATAATTAACACGGGATCTTAACAACAAGAAGAGAATGAATGAGTATATTAGTGCCACTATAGATACACTGAGGACGTAGATAATCCTGAATCGATGTGATGGTTGTTCCATTTCCTACTTCTCAAAGAAACTGAAATAGTGCTCTTGATAAAGAAAAATTTGATGAGGGAAAAGAGAGAGATGTTTTCATTATAAATATCGCGCCCGAATTGGAATTGAAGAACAGATGTTTGCCCATTGCCCAACATCTTGAGCTAAAATAATAATATGAAACTATTCAGACAATGAGATAACTTACTATGAACTCATAGATTATTTCAAATCTCTACTTTACTCCAAGTTTTTTGAATTTTGATAAGTGATTTACTCAAGATGGGAAACTAATTTTTTTGATACTGAACATACAAGGTTGATTTCTTCAGAAGAGGACTAAAGATTGATTCTATTTATTTATGTCTCATGTTAGTTATGTCTATCGTCTATATAAAGATGATGACGATCTCACTATTTGCTTTTGTAAGTACTGCTAAAGGTTCAGAGATCTTCATTCCTAATCATTATATTCAATTTCTTGTCATCAGCTCCATATGTCTATCTTTTGCTGTGAATGTAAGATTATATGCCATATTCTACTGTGTTTTTGAATTTCATTCACTTCCACAAAGTGTTATCGACTACTCATAATTCATCACGTTCTGGAAGTTCCTTACCTTCAGGATGTAGCTGCAAGTCCGCCATAGTAATTCCGCTATGGAGTCGGATATACTTTAAGAAGGCCCTTGCTGTGTCACTGGTGTATATGAGTATGCTCTGGCCAATAGCACCCGGCTCAGCGCTTGTTTCAAATGTGATTTCGAGCAAATTCTTCAACGCTTCTTTTGACTCAATATAAAATTCACATTTATCTTCGTCTCGACTATAAACCATCAAACACAAGGTGTATTCATACCCTTTCGAATCGTGATGAATGCAGTATGTGAAACATTGAGTACTAAAATCGCTCAGTTTCTTCATTTTAAATGCTCGCAGGCCGTTGACACCCAATACTGACTGGAGCATGTTCACCAAGTCTTTATTTTCCTTAGGTGGTTCTGGAAACCATGACCCGTTGTTTGCAACAACGGATGTAGCTAATAATGCTAATAGGAAAATCAAAGGGAAATGCATGGCGAATTAGCTACCCATACACTACACTGCTGAGCGTAAAATTTATGATTAAAGTAAGAAGACTGTGAATGAAAATCTTAATTGATGTTCCAGGTAAATATATATAATGCAAACATCAAATGTCTTTAGATTTATAACTGGTGTATTCTTAAATAACAAACGACAAAAAAAGGCCCAAAAAGGCATAAAAAAAGCTTCTTTTTTGGTCTCGAGATGTTAAATCTTAAACCTATAGTTCTGGTGGGGCTACAAGTGAATCAAGTCACCTCCTCCGTCCACTTGTTTCTCACCTCTACGGACTATCCTTTTCAATGATACATTAACCATACCATGTATACAGGACATTTTAAACTTGACCAAGATCTTGCAAATTTGGAGTTTCTCAAAGAGATGTAAGTTGGTTTCTGTAATGTTTTTCTTGCCCACTGCTGCTTGTGCGCTGTGAACAAGAACGAGAACAATAGATCGGCTGCTGTGCTGAATAGGGGCTAAAGTTTTAAAGTTTCTTGCCCCTTTGCGGTGGAAATGCAAGACCCATATCAATCAATCAATTAAACCAGAAGATAAATGTTGAAAGAGAATCAAATTGCAACTTAAATAAATCATTATAAGCTGATAATACATTGAGATAGGCTTTTCATCAAATCACAAAATCAATTTCCAATGACCGACGAATCACTTGTAGGTCTCCTCGAACAAATGCAGACCAAGACAGGTAACCAGATCTGGCTCGCGCGGCTGCTACGCTTTTCATATGTGGTACAATTTGTTATTATATCGGTCGCCAACTAAATTCTATTGAATCTCGCCTTGCTGCTATTCAAACTGAAAAAGTAGCTCAGTTGGAAGACAAAAACTGAAGACATGTTATCAATATTGAGAGTGATTTTCCGGTGACACTTCTACACTCCCGTTTTCCTTTTTTGACCACAAATTCATTATGTCTTTTTATGAAACTTATCTATATTGAATAAAATCTAATAATGTATTAGTAGATATGTAGTTATTGTTGTTGATAATCACTGCTGCCTTTAATCTTAAATGGGGCAAAAAAAAAAACAAAGCACAATTTTTATTTCCATCAAGAAACTCAGGATATGGCTTAAACTCAACCAGAATTTTTGAACTCCACCATGAATCTGAGAGCTCAACCATCATGTTATCGCAGAGCTGGTAGCTACATCTTGAGATTACTTCTCATCTTATTGCTAATCTCCACCACGAATGCTGAAGTTGTTTTAGAAAATGGTCAATCCGTCGGTTTATACACCTTCAAGTTCATTACAGGAGCTACGAGGAGCACCAATAATATAGACAGCATGGTATCTGAGGGCTTAGTAGTGGAGCTAATCTATGTACATCCTGATTATCAAGAACTGGCAAAGCGTCACTCAATGTCTAATGTTAACGTTGGAACTCAGCTTACTTTAAGGCAATTAGGTAAGATTGACATGCCGGTACGATTTATTAACTCTACCGTCACTATCAGCAGCGTCACACATGCAACAACTGAAACAGGAAGATCACAAAGTTTAATAAAACACACTGGCGACCGTCAATCCAGCGGGAATATAACCAGTGCTTTCAAGCTCAGTAAGCGTTCTGGACAAGGTGTTGTGTTCAGCAGAACCACCTGGATAGCTTCTACCTATGCTAACGTCCGTCGTTACGTAACTGGGTTGTGGCACAAAACAATGGATGGCTTGGTTGTGTTGCTCAAAAAGTTCAGCTATGCAGCGTACGATAAAAGTTCTCAAATAGTTGCTTCAACAATTGCTTCAACAGCTGATTTTGCATCACAAATTGCATCAATATGGAGAATGTCACACAAATCAGGATGTGGTGGTCAATCGTTAAGATATAACAAAGATGGAACTGAGTGGATTATCTTGATGTCCACTTATACAACTGGTGAAAATTGTGATGCAACTGCTTCAACAGAAGATATTACAGCTGCTTTCAAACAGTGTATTGAAGTAGCTATTAAAGAGGGCGTCATAGGGTACAGTTGTAAATTGAGCCACAAGGGAACGTGGTATGCTGATTTCAGAGTTTGTGCAAAGGGGGCTCACTGTAATTGGGACTTTCCCTGTGCTGATTAGTACTTTGGATAATAGCATCATTGAGAGCAAATTTTACAAGATTTCTCACAAGGAAATTCTCAACCTCCTCTTTGATATATCAATAGATTATAAACAAAAAATAATAGAATGTGAATTATTGCAACGGTAACGAATAAAACACAGGTGAAAACTCTCCTGGGATTCAATGCCATTTATAATCCAAAATGTTCGTACACCAAGTCTATTTCGGCTTTTTTCTCCAGTTCACTTGTTGAGATTATCGAGTGACCAAAATCAATAATTTTGAAATGACCATCTGTGGTGATGATGGCATTATCCTTTTTGATATCATTTTGCAACACGTTCCGGCTGTGCATTTTCATATACAGAGGTAATATTTCCTCATCGAAAAATTCCTCTGTAATTTCAAAATCAGGGTCTTCTTCCAACATTTCAATCATAAGGTATCCTCCACAAAGTTTCAAGTAAAGCGGATCTGCACATGGATAGAGATCACTTAATCTGCCGTATGCATACATCCGCGGAATAAAATCTCCACTAAATTCCAGCAACAGACAATATGCACTCACTTCACTCACAGTATAATCTATGCACTCTTGATAATCATAAGATATAGGAACGCGGTCACCCCATGAGTCGATATCGAATCTTCGACCTATGACTGGATCAAAGACCTTGAGAATTGCCGTCTTCGGTAAAGAATTTCTATCACACATCATGTTTTGTTCGAAAATCAACTTTGCAAATTCCATTGAATCAACCTTGACCACTTGTGAACCACGAGGTCCTATTACAACGATTTCAGTTATCACATTACCAAGCTCAACATATGAAGGTTTTTCGAATAGACTTTCTTTGAAATGGATCTTTTTGGAGTTGACCATTTGCCCAGCTTTGGATGTTGAGGCTTGTACCGAATTGTCGATATCGTCTTTGGACCTGAGGCCTGCAGAATTTGGGGGATAGTTTGTCTCTTTTGAATGAGTGGGACATGTAGTGGATGGTACGATATCATGTTTGGCATCACCACCACTCTCAACAATTGATGAATCTATTTGTTGCACATCACTAGAAGTTATATTTTGATTTTGACTTCTTTCTGCATCTTCTTTTATCTTTGTCAAATGTTTAATAATCAGACGTTTGAATTGCGCTATTTCATTGAGATATTCCTTGTACATAGCAAAAAAGCTGGCATAATATAATCTGATATAAGGATCATCCATTGAAAAACAGGAATATTCAGACTTGATGTATTTTACCGGTTCGGAATCATCAATTGCATCCAGAACTTCATTTTTTGAAACATCTTCCTCCTTTGAAGCATCTTCGGTTTCAGGAACATCTTCAACTTCAAATGTAAGCTTGACAAAAACAAAAGATTTCAAATCTGTCATCAGGAATCGCGAGGTGCCAACAGTTATGCACTTCGAGACAATTTTTGAGATTGTTTTTTCAACTTCTGACAAAAGGGCATCTGTCAGAATCTCATTCACATCACCTTTCAACCGTTCAATACATGGTCCGAGTTCGAAAGTTATGTATTTAACGTCACCTATCCCAGTGTGAAATGCCGTAAAAGGGAATTTATAACTGCCTTCAGAATCCGTAAAGGTTGCTAAATATCTAATCTCTAGATCCGATATCATCTTATGCCCACAAAACATAGATTCCAATTTACTGTTCGACAATCTTGATGGTAATTGGAAGCCACCCTTATCATATTCGAGTGTGACATAAGGCCTTTCTTTGAGAACCTTTTTCAAATATTTCGAGACTTCCTCTTGGTAAAGATCAAGAGAAAACTCAACTAGTGGTCTTATAATCTTGTAGAGAGAAGACTCCAATATTCCTTCAACTTCCCTCTCATTTGCAACACTCAGTGCACACTCTTGGGCAAAATCAGATGGCACCCGTACTTCCTTAGCACATTCTTTAAAAGAATCGGAATTCAAATATTCATTTACATATTCGGTTGCAAAACCAGACCTATCCAAATGATTCTGTTTGTTGATTAATATTTGTATTTTACTCAGTTCCTCAAAACCAATTATGCCGATCTCATACACTAAACTTCCAATTTTGAAGATGCGTTTTTGCTTCTTTTGTTTTTTCTTTTTTAAAGGTATTGTGAATTTCTCTGCTGAGCCCCCAATAGCATTGGATAACTTATTGGATGCGGCTGGTTCCAGAACAAGTAATTTTGATTCTGAATCTTGTATTATATTCTCAGAAGATGTAGCAGTGGTAACAGCACTTTCAACACTATCATCTATACTATCACAACAACTACTATCAGCTCTAGCTCGAATACCGCTTTTACGACCTGTGAGTTTTGGTAATGGCCACGTTAAGTACATTTTTAACTGCTCACTTTCACTTGACATGGGGCGGAAAGAATCCCTATATTCATCCGCTAACTCGTGATTTGAATCAATTTTAATATTCCTCCGATGCTGTTGTAGTACATAAAGGATAGGTGGAGCATGTATAATGGGAACGAAAGTCTGTTGGATATATTCGTCGACTTCATCATATCTTTTTAAGCTTGTTGTCTCTTTGCTATTATCATTGGAATCTTTTTTATCATATTCTGTTTTCATTTCTGTTGCAACTTTGTTCATATCATGGACAAACTGAGAAGCATCTTCATACTTGGAGTCCTTCAAATTTTGTTGGACATCTTGAAGACTCTTTAGTTGACCAGTTAAACCGACAAATTCGCAAAATTCCTTAAACAACGGCCTAATGGCTTTTTTGAACTTTCACAGCCTTGCCAGCCTTGCCCGGCTTTCCAGTTTTTTAATTGAATCCAACCTTCTTTTCTTAGAATAACGAGTTTCCATTGAGAGGTTCTTGGGAGATGTCAGAGCAACTAAATCAAGCTGAATTTATGATTAACCTTTTATATTCTGTTAATCATCAAGAAATCAAGGGGGTTCAGACAGCCCTAAATCTTTTAGATAGGAACATATCAACGAGAGATTACTAACAGAGCGGTGTATTCATTAAGCACTTATTTAAGGCTAGAAGAGCCAGCAAGATGGGGTTTAATACAAGAGATTGTTGTTGCTTTTCTTTTATTACATATTCAAGTGCACAGCTCGATATCACTATTTGCATTAATGTTCAGTGAGCATAAATTGTAAAGCTAAACTACCACACTTTTCAAGAGAGTGAAGTCATGATCAAAACCCCATTTCGAGCATATCAATACAGATGCTACATGAAAGAGATGATCATGATATGAGATAGCCCATCATTTTCTATAATAGTATCAACCTTGTAATACGTCTCGTAATCAAAGACGGAAGTTTTGAAACAAAAAATTTGTCGAAACTCTTTTTTTTAAGAAAAATTCAAAACTTGATTGTATTAGATAGTGATAGTGATAGATACAGTGATACAAGATGGATGCACAATCAAGAATTTTGAGTCATATGAATAAGGACCATAAACTAGCTATTGAAGATTACTTAGCTGTTTATGGTGATGTTATAATCAATGATAAAATTGCCAACATTAAATTGAAATCAATTGAATTGGATCATTTAGAAATAAGTTTCAATCATTTTGATATTGAATTCGAAATAATAAAACCAATTCCAATTGAACCTCCATTACAAGATTTCTCACAACTGAGATCAAAATTAGTTGAGATGGCTAAATTTGCTGCTAATAAAAGAGGTTATTCCTATGTCCAAATACAAGACATATCATATCCAAATACCATATCGGATTATTTTTTCTTGTTATTGATCGTCATATGTCTATTTGGGTCCCTTTATCCAAATGTCTTGTATCCATATTTATTGAATCCTATATTACCATCACTGTTGTCCAATTGGTTATACAATTATAACAAAATCATAGCGATATCAATGATAATAATACATATAATTGAATTACAGATGGTGTTGCTACCAAAATTGAATCATTATCGTGTTCCAACAGATTACAAGATTGAATGGGTCATATTCTGTTTAGTAGATGGTCGCTTTACCATTGAAAGATTTAACAAATTGGTGGAAAGTCAATCTCATTAATCATTAGCTCACTCTCTATATACTATATTGATAATCAATAAACTACTATATAGAGAAAATTTCTTAAAAAAAAAATTTATTTGAAAATTTTATTGTAAAGAAATATAGCAGAGATAGATAGATATATATACACAAACGATGGCACCAAGACAATCGAAAACCGCAAAGAGGTCCAAGAGCCAAAACTTGTCAAGAAATGTCGAGTCGGAAGTAACGTCTGACCTTCAACTGAGGAACATGTTAGCTTCTCAACCAAATTTGACACCGAAATCATCGAAACACAAAATATCTAAATCACTGGAGAAGAAACAATTGAAAAAAGTAGAGTTATACGGTAAGAAGAAGACAAAAGTATACCAGGAGAAAGATTTGGATTTGCCATCATTGAATAGAGCTATAAATCCAGGTGTAATCATAAAAAAAGGTAAGAAGAAGGGTAAAAAATTCATTGAAGATAATGATTCACTTACGTTGAATAGATTGATAAAGCAAATTAATGATTCTAAGGATTTAGTTAATGAAAGTAAATTAGAGAAATCCAAGAGGTTGGAAGAGATTAGAGAATTGAAAAGACAAGAATTAGAAGCTAAGGAATTGCAAAAAACACAAAAATTGGAAGACAAGAAACAAGAAATAAAATCTAAAGCAAATCTGGCTAGATTATTAAGAAGGAAAAATGCAAGATTTTCTTCAAATGAACCCGTTGCCGATGGTAAAGGAAAAAGTAAAGGTAAGAAGAAAGTATCATTCGCTTGATTTATTTGTATTGTATCATTGTATTAGGTTTTATCAGTTGGAGAAAAAAAAAGTTTTTAGCATATCATATTTTGCCCTTTTGTAATATATCTATTTCTGCATTCCGATAGAGTTAATAAAAACATTTTAATTACATTCTGTAGTGATTGAAAATATAATTGAAATCAGTGAAATAATCTAAAGCTTATGAAAAGAATTGAGAGGGAAAAAAACAATTAAGGGGAAAGAGGGGGGTCAGATCAATGCAAAATGACCAGGACTTGGAGGCACCAGTCCAGTTTCCCAAACTTTTGGCTCTGACCCTAATTCGAAATGTATGGAGCCACCATTAATGAAGAAATCATGAGTGATCCAATTCTGCGTCCATGGTTTACCATCAACTGTGACACTTTGAACATAATATTCATCATCGAATGATGCTGAATTCGCAGTAATCTCTAATTTCTTACCATTCTCCAAATTTAATGATATGTACTGCACGAATGGAGATCCGATCAAATACGTTGTCGTTCCAGCGATTGGATATAACCCTATCAATGACCAGAATAACCATGCTTGCATTGCCCCAGCGTCGGAATTCCCAGGTAATCCAGAAGCACCAGTGTTATACTTTGTAGCGACGAGGTAGCGTATTAATTCCACACTGCGATATTGTTGATTGACAAAATTGTAAAGGTATGGTGTTAAAAAACTTGGCTCATTCCCAATATCAGCTAATGAATTTCCATGTAATCCAAACATGTCATCAAGACGTTGTACGAACAATTCATCACTTCCAATGAAATTTTTCAAAGTTTCAATATCATGAGGAACGGCCCATCCGTATTCAACTGGTTTCCCCTCGTATTCATCGTCACCCCAATAACAACCGCCACAACTCAATGGATCATAATCGGTGTAGTTGAAACTGCCATCGGCATCTTTAGGTTGAACAAACCCGGTATAACCATACAGTGTAGTTGTTGCATTAGCATTCCAAATATTTTGCCAATTGGCTGATCTTTGCAAATATTTTTGCAGGTCATCGTGTCGACCCAACCCCAGGGCGACAACACTTAATGCATAATCATCATAGGCATACTCCATTGTTCTTGTGACACTTCTTGTATAATTCCTTGTGATATACCCATATTCCAACCAATCTGGTAATGCACCTCTACCATCTACATTTGAAGCATCAGGAGCAAAACTATCATATTTATAAGGTGGGGCCACTTCGGCATCTTTTTGCATTGCCAGATATCCGTCATTCCAATTGATCTCATTGCTAATCTGTTTGACAAACGCATCTGCAAGAACAATGTCGGCATTACTACCTCCCTGGGTTCTACCATTTTGATTTGCTGATCTACCATCGGGCATATACCCTTCATTTTTGAAAATATCGATTAAACCTCTCACGATATCAGCACCTCTCGATGGACTCAACGCATTAAACAATGGGTTTAAACATCTAAATGTGTCCCAAATTGTAAAGAAATCATCATAATACGGCTCAGATGATTGCCATTTTGGATTCTCCCCAGTTCTATCCGAAGGTAAGAGATGGGCGCCGTACAAGGCTGAATATATTAATTCCAACATGTTGGAATCAGTTGAACCTATGGAAACCTTGTTGAACACCTCATTGTTCCACAAATTTTGTGATGTATTGACAGTTTGATTAAAGTCAAATCCATCTTTGAAATCATTGGCTAAATTTGAGCAAGCTTGTTGTGTTGAATGGAACGATATTCCAACTTTACTTAAAAGTTGAGTGGTGCCCTGTGGAAATTGGAAAACGAGCCCCATCGAGTCGTCTTGAGTTGTTGATGAAGCACTTGTAGCACTTATCAGTTCACTGCCTTGGAAACTTGTAACTTTGGTCAGTGGTGTATTGAATTCTCCACAGTAATAGATACTCCACAGTGATTGTTCACCCCACCCACCTTTAAGCGTCGTTTGCCCTGTGTACTGGGTCAATTCTTCATTGGCGTCAATAGACCCACTCAAGAAATATTGTGTCCACCAAGGTCTACTTTCGGTGACAAGATGCAGTGATCCATTAACAATGATCTGCGGTGTAGAGTCCTCGGGGAATGTATAACGATAAATTCCTGAACGGTCAGAAGCTGCCAACTCGATAGTCACACCTGTAGTTGATACTGATTTGTAATACCCCGGTGATGCAGTGTCTGCTATGGATCTTGTATAATACGCCTGTTGTGTGAAATCCAATTCTCCCAAGTACGGCAATTGCGAAACAACTCCGTATTCGGGCAGTCCCCCTGTACCTGATTCGTGCATCATTGAGATCCCAACAACGTCACCTTCAGGGGCATAACCGGAGTAAGCGTTAATGACATCGATACCCATCTTGACCATTCCAAATGGTCTTGTCGAACCGGGAAAAGTGTTCCCTCCATTTTCTGAACCAAAAAAAACATCAACATTATCAATCAGTGCTGTTGAGATCAAATTTGCAAACAATACGATCAAGGAAATACACAAGAAGATCATCATTTTTTATTTGAAAACAACCTGATCAAAAGGTATAGATCAGTAGACAAGTTATAGTTCTTTCGCTCTCTTTTATATGGCATAATGTCTATCACTTTTCAACTTCACCCACGAGCTTCAAAATTCCCCCGAAAGGTTCATCACACTTAGCATGTTCTGCTGTATCGAAGAATATAATTTAATTCAAAATTTTTTTGTTTATATGCATTCTGCTCCATATAGCGTTTGATCTCCCCTTTTCCATGTTTTTCCTCGGAGTATTATCAAGCACGAGGTTATAGATACATTGTTTCCTCGGGAAACGTGATAATGGCTTAAATAACTTGTTCACGATACACAATAAGGATCTTCGAAATTTCAAAGGGATTCAAAGATTGTAAACAACAATGATGACATTTATAAAATTTTGAGTATATCATTTTCTAATCATTAGTAATGCTTCTTGTACGATTTGATGAGAATGTGACAAAAAGCTAGTATCTGTATTGGTATCGCTTTATCAAGGTAATGGAGCCGTTCATCATGATTCTCTCTTCAAGAAGTGAATCTCATTAATTTATCTATCAACATCAATCTTCAAGGCCAACTGATGTTTATAATAAACAAAATAACACTCACGCACGTTTTTCATTTGAATGATGCGCCATAAAATTCTTTTAATGTCTTTCGTAATCATAACTACTAAGAGAGATTGGTTGGGTTCTTCAAGAAGATAACACGCCAACGATCTCCGTATCATAAGTGGCTCTTCAGATCTGATGTTTGTAGCACGTCATGTTATCAAGTATTACCTACTGAATTATGTTATTTTAGCCTCTGAGATTTCTATAAAAAAAAAACAACTCAACCCCCAGAGATGATTGAATCTTCCGGTTTACATTATCTTTTACTCTATGCCGTTGTTCCAAAGGAGACCAATGCCATGTTTGTATTGGTGTTGGATATGAGTTCATCAATTACTTTTATGTTTTATATAAATCTTATAGTTCCCATGCAATTTGCGACATGAAATTCAAACTACACCCATAACCACCCAAAGAATGTAAACGAGATATAAATATTACATACATCCTTACATACAAGTCCACCCATCCATTTAACCTCTTTTACGATCTCGAACGGTATAAACCAAGTGGAAAGGGAAACCAAAACAAAGTAGTAATGGACACTTTATGCACTACTCTTTTGTTGGCTGCAAAAAGTTTGAGAAAATCAAAAAAAGTTGACAAGAAATTAACACAAAAGACACAAGAGCGATAACAACAACGAGATAGCGTCAAGATGAAACTCACAGGTTTAATAGCATCTTCTATAATATTAGCATCATCTGCTAACGCTTTTAAAAACACAGCTCCATTGATCTTCCAACTGAATAATGATGCACCATTAGACCAATTAACATATGTAACCAAAGAAGAATCATTACCAATTTGTTCAGTATTATCATCAAAGAAAAATTTGGTGATTCAAATACCAAATTTATCAAATCAGGATTTGATCAAGGGACAAAGTTTATTACCACAAGTTTCGAAATTGATTGAATCAAAAGATTATAAATTCACACCTTTTTATAAATATAACGATAAAGTTGAATTCAAATGTGGTGATGATAAGAAATTACAACAGATTGATATTGAGTCATTTGATGATGAAGAATGGATCAATGCATTACAAAATTTAGATGATCAAACTGATGAAATCATCATATTCAAATTCCCAATATTATCTAATGTTGCCGATGAAAGATTTATAGAATTAAACAAAGTTGATTCATATATCAATTTAATTTCACAAGTGACTAGCGAGAATGATGATTTCCAAATTGTTGTTCAAGGATTACCAAGGGTTAAATCACTGAACTTTGATATGTTAGGTGCCTTGGATAATTTACTCAGTCGTAAGAGAAGAAGCGACGAGGATGATATAGATTATGAAAAAATTAAGCAAGAGGTTGATGAAGCTTTTAAAGAAGTTGGTGAATTACTTGAAAATGAATCGAATCAATTGATATCAATCTCTGGAAATAACAATAGCACAGATGGAGGTTTATTTGAAAATTATCAATTTTTCACACCTGGTATTTGGATGGGTACAATTGTTTCATTTTTCCTTCTCTCAGTATTAATAATCCTGTTCAAATGGTTAGCTTCATTACAAATCAGTTACAAATCGTTTGAAAAACAAGTTAATTTACAAAAAAAGACGGAATGAAAAATAATTTATTAATAGATGTATGGAATAATTTTATATGGAACTTTTTGTGAATATTCATCCCAACTATCACCGTATTTAGCCTTACATTTAGATTCATCTCTTATCTGTCTATGTAACAATAACGTTCCAAAATAGATGACATAAAAATAAGTTATTGGGGTATTAAACCCCGTTGGTAAACACCAAGACCATGCTATAATCCAATCACCAAGATAATTTATATGTTGGCTTAAACCCCACCAACCATCACATAATAAATTTGTCCCTCTCTTGGTTTTAATGCTTTGTAAATGCGATAATTTACCCATTTTGAAATCTGATTTTTGCTTATTTGCACTTCTGAAAATGTAAAAACCCAAAGTTTGTAACAAAATGATTAAAATTGTTTTGAAAATTCCAAGTTCAATAGTATGTAATGACAAATATCTGCATTGTAACGAGTATGTAAATGGGACCCATGTCAAATCCCCAAATACTAACATGAATCCAAATCCATCTGTGGCGATATCCATCATAGTTAATAAACCTTCCTCATTCATCACTCCATCGAATATGTAAAAACTTTGTAACAGGTTGACAACGAGTAATGAATCATTCCAAACACCACTGTCTAGGTAAACGTGGTGTAAACATGACAAGTTGATGATAAACCATAATAATAAACCTGGTCTTGTCTCACAATACAATTTTAAATCGCAACTGCCAAACACTCTTGGATTCAACTCACGGCCAATAAACCAATTATAAAACCCATTTGCAGAATTCCCCTGTTCCGCTAAGATTCTTTCCCTTGTCTGTAAATTGTTTGGTTTCAATAATGGTATGAATGAATATAGATACAAAAAAGTGGAAAATGCAAAACTGAATACAAGTGTTGTATATAGCAATTTGTTGAAATTGTCATAGACGAATTGCAATTCTGGCATCTCACCCTGTGTGATGATAAACCTGGAGATCAACAATGTCCATATCAATCCGGTAATCGATTTCCCATTGATCTTATATGTCAATTGTGAACCATCTCTTAATTTTGTTCCCTTCATCGATTTCCCCGGCATAACAACATCCAAAATTGCTAATACTATAAACCATCCGATGTAAACTTTCCACACAGTAAGATCAAAGAAGTTATCAAAAAAATTATCAATCAATTCATCTTTGAACAATTTACCAAATTCTTTGAAATCAATGGACACACCATCTACAAGATAATTCTTGTTAACGAGCAAATATAACGATATGGTGATTAAAGGTAAACCAGGTGTAAGTACCGAGGCACCAATACTACCCATGAATTCCAATTCCGTAGCCACTGGGTTCAACTCTGTCATCTTCGTGGTATCTCTTTGTATCTGATGTTATACTCGTTTATAAAATAAAAAATTGAAATTTTGAAAAATCTTAAAGAAAATGAAAATCACAATCAAAATACAATACAACATTAATCAACATAACAAGATAAAGACAACAATGGCAAACGATATTCCAAAGTATGTACATCCAATTATCAGCATGCACCACAAATAGCGAAGACTAACATAGATAGACTCGTTTTACAAAAACTTGTGTTTTTCACAGCAATGATGATAATATCACCAGTATTCACATTTTTTGTAGCACAATGGTTATTCAGTAAGTATATATATAATGACAAACACAACACAGACAAATGAACTAACAGACGGTATAGATAAAAACGCTATAATAAGCGGAGGACTCGCTGCATTGGTTGCTAATGTGGTGTTGATTGGATATGTAATTACTGCATTCTTGGAAGATGGTGGTGGTGAAAATGATGAATTGTATAATAAGAAACAAGATTGATTTGTATGTGTACTTAATTAATTATACCCTTGGTTTATTTTTGTATCGAGGTTACTATCCTGTGTGTCTTCTGGATATTCATCTCAAGATGAAGTTAGATATATGATTTCAGCCATGCTTCTGTCAACATATACTCTTTATGAATACTTGTTATCGCCATTTGATTGTGTTTAGATAAGTCCCATATAAAAGCCAAATCGACAAAGAAGGTGATGTTTTCGACCATAAAAATTCTCAAATAGCCACATCAATGAAAGGTCAATAATAAGTCGGTTCCTATTTGATCATTGGGGTTCTACTTCATAACCAGATGAATTTAAAAACTGGATATCAAGACATTACTAGTTACTCTTGTTTTGTTATATATTAAATTGCAAAGTGCAAAATCACACTACATACATTTACGTCACAAAATGTGAACTGAATTAATATTGGAACCAGAAGACTATACACTATTGTCTGATATTTAAATAAGATATGGTAAAGACTTGAGCTAGAAAAGTATCTCATTATTAGACATAATGGCATCTACTTCAGTACTGTCTCTTGATCGTTTTTGTGGAAAAAAAATTATTTTAAAACTTATAGTGATTTAGATGTAATGATACAGTGATATAGATATAGATATGAGTATAAAGGCAGGTACAAGGATAGTATCAAGACTCAAGACAACTGAACAAATCACCACTTTCATAAACTCACCAACTTGGTCAATACAAGAATTAGAAGCCAAACAAACACCACCACCACTGATTGATATACTGAAATATAACAAACTTTCCGGATTGACATTTGATAATGATATAGGTATACAAAAGCAAATCAATTTCATAAACCAATTACATAGTTACAAAGATGATGATGATGATGACATGGGTTTGATAAGGCCGAAAATTCAACATCGTGGTGATAAGTTGACATTTGATGAATTGATCAGACAGATAAATTGTCAAAGGCAAGATAATTTAAAAGGTGAAACAGGCGTGTGGGATTGTATGGCATTACCAGTATTGAAATCTAAAAATTATTATATCGTGAAAGAAGGTTTATATAAGTAAAACTATTTAATCGAATTAATACGACTATCCATTGATAATCTATCCGGTATCACCAATTCAAATAATCCGTTGATTTCCTTTGTAAACATTTCCAATTCCTTATTACTCTTGTTTATATTATCCAAATCAGTGGACTTGGCAACGTTTATATAACTTTTGATAAACCAATTCCCAGATTTATCCAATAACCCGACACCATTTGTCATGTGTATTTGTATAATTTCTATAATGATATCGTTATAATAGAATTTTTCACCCTGGGTGTAATACTCTGAATCTAATTGATACCCTAATTCATCTAGGTAACCGAGCAAGTCATTATGAGCACCGCTGTCCATAATACAAGTCTCATATATATTTTGTTGACATGTAACTTTCTTACCTGCATTTGGTATATCAGTGATTTGTAAAGTCCATAATTTATCTTCATTCCACAAGAAAGAGTGATCCAGTTTGTTAAAGGCACTTGCCCTATCACCGCTTGAATTCCGCACGGTGGGGGATATCAATTTGATCCGATGTTGTTCAATTTGATTGACTTTACCCAGTTGTAAATTTGGATTGAATGGATATTTTGGTTTCAACGATATGCAATGTAATGATACAACTTCAGGCCCCATTCCGGTCAACAGTTGTAAAGTCTGAATCGTGAGATTATGCTGAGAGTCCGGTATCGAAGATACCAACGACAATTGATGAACCATCTTGTCTTATTTATCTATATCACTATAACAAACACCATAATAACAAGCCCATAATAAGCGAAGAAAGAAAAATTAATAGTTAATTACCGCATCAGGAAGTCTGCCTCTTCCTGTCTAATTTTAACTGTAAATTACCGTATAGGGAAGTCTACCATTGGGGTTGAAGTCTGTAATGATCAAATCACCAGTTGGATCTTCGTTTGATCAGCATCAGTTATTAGAATGATGAGACGTGGCAGTGATTCTACGATAATATGAAGTGAGACTGGTTATTGGAGTATTAGAAATCTACGGCCTCTGATTGGCCAATGGGCGCATTTTTCGGTTTTTTACGTTTAACAAAATTTTTCTTTAAGCAAAAATCAAAAAAGTCAGCTCCATCTGAGAAGTTGATCATCAAATTACATCGAGTTTTATATTTGAATTGAACTTTATATATATCTATATACTTGCATTACGGATAGATATATATATGTTTAGAATCATATAATTGATATCGTAGTTATATTGTTCCCCATAATAAGATGTTCAACTCATTACGTTTATCCACAAAGATATCATCAAGGAGAAGTTTCCATACTTCGATATCAAGAAATCAAATCATTGCCGACAAATTAAACGGTAAGAATGCTGCTTCCTTAGTTAAAAGTGATTATCATATCATTGATCATGAATATGACGCTTTAGTCATTGGTGCCGGTGGTGCTGGTTTAAGAGCTGCTTTTGGTTTAGCACAAGATGGTTTTAAAACCGCTTGTATTTCCAAATTGTTCCCAACTAGATCGCATACCGTGGCTGCTCAAGGTGGTATTAACGCTGCCTTGGGTAATATGCATAAGGATGACTGGCATTGGCATATGTATGACACTGTGAAAGGTTCAGATTGGTTAGGTGATCAAGATGCTATTCATTATATGACTAGAGAAGCACCACAATCAATTATTGAATTGGAACATTTCGGTGTCCCATTCTCAAGAACTGAAGAAGGTCGTATCTATCAAAGAGCCTTTGGTGGTCAATCAAGAGAATATGGTAAAGGTGGTCAAGCTTATAGAACTTGTGCCGTTGCCGATAGAACTGGTCATGCATTATTACACACCTTGTACGGACAAGCTTTAAGACATAACACCCATTTTTTCATTGAATTCTTTGCAATGGATTTATTGATGCATGAGGGTAAATGTGTTGGTGTTATGGCTTATAATCAAGAAGATGGTACTTTACATAGATTTAAAGCTCATAATACTGTTATTGCCACAGGTGGTTATGGTAGAGCTTATTTCTCATGTACCTCTGCTCATACATGTACCGGTGATGGTTATGCCATGGTTGCCCGTGCTGGATTACCATTACAAGATTTGGAATTTGTTCAATTCCATCCATCTGGTATATATGGATCCGGTTGTTTGATTACAGAAGGTGCAAGAGGTGAAGGTGGTTATTTGTTAAACTCCGAGGGTGAAAGATTTATGGAAAGATATGCTCCAACTGCTAAGGATTTAGCTTCAAGAGATGTTGTTTCCAGAGCTATCACCATGGAAATTAATGCTGGTAGAGGTGTTGGTCCAGAAAAAGATCACATGTTTTTACAATTATCTCATATTCCAAAAGAAGTCTTGCATGAAAGATTACCAGGTATCTCTGAAACTGCCGCCATCTTTGCCGGTGTTGATGTCACCAAGGAACCAATTCCAATTTTACCAACTGTTCATTATAATATGGGTGGTATTCCAACCAAATATACTGGTGAAGTTGTTACAATCGATGAAAATGGTCAAGATCAAGTTGTTGAAGGTTTATATGCTTGTGGTGAAGCTGCTTGTGCCTCAGTCCATGGTGCTAACAGATTAGGTGCCAATTCATTATTAGATTTAGTCGTCTTTGGTCGTGCTGTATCACACACAATAAGAGATAAAAATGAAACAAATAAACCTCATAAACCATTACCAGCAAATATCGGTTTTGAATCAATTGCCAATTTAGACAAGATGAGAACTGCCGAGGGTACAAAATCCACTGCTGATATAAGATTAGATATGCAAAAGACTATGCAAAAACATTGTGCAGTTTTCAGAACTCAAGAAGCCTTGGATGAAGGTGTTGAAAAAATTTTACAAGTTGACAAGAATTTCGAAAATGTTAAAACTACTGATAGATCAATGATTTGGAACTCTGATTTAGTTGAAACTTTAGAATTACAAAACTTGTTAACTTGTGCCACACAAACTGCTGTTAGTGCCGCCAACAGAAAAGAATCAAGAGGTGCTCATGCCAGAGAAGATTATCCAACAAGAGATGATGTCAACTGGATGAAACATACTTTGTCATACCAACAAAAGAATGGTGATGAAGTTAAATTGGGTTATAGAAGAGTTCATGATGAAACTTTGGATGCCAGTGAATGTAAAACCGTTCCACCAGCCATCAGAAGTTATTAAGTTCATTTAATATCTATGTCTATACCTATACTCTGCCTATATCTATATCTATATATATACATATCATCTTTATTTTATTTCTAATGCACTAAACTACTATTCGTATTTGATCAATTGTGTCTACTGTACTATCATCATCTAAACCGCCCCAGTTGTTTTGCTCATCACAAAAATGAAAAATTTTTTTTTTTATTAAAAATTTTTTTTATCTCTTGTAGAGTGATATAGTTGGTATAGTGATCTAGACACAGATATAGATAGATATTATAGACAAAGAATGCTGGCAATTAAGAAGAAGAACACCTCTGGTAATGCCAAGAACTTTATCACAAGGACTCAAGCCGTGAAGAAGTTGCAAGTCTCATTGGCTGATTTCAGAAGATTATGTATTTTCAAAGGTATATATCCAAGAGAACCAAGAAATAAGAAGAAGGCCAATAAGGGTTCTACTGCACCAGTGACATTTTATTATTCCAAAGATATTCAATACTTGTTACATGAACCAATATTGAATAAATTCAGAGAACACAAGACTTTTAGTAAGAAGTTGACAAAGGCATTGGGTAAAGGTGAAATCAACTCTGCAAAGAAATTGGAATCAAATAGACCAAAATATAAATTGGATTCAGTGATCAAGGAAAGATATCCAAGTTTCTTGGATGCTATCAGAGATATCGATGATGCTTTAAATATGTTGTTCCTTTTCAGTAATTTACCAGCTACTGATAAGATTAGTTCTAAGATCACTAAGGATGCTGATAGATTGTGTAATCAATGGTTAATGTACGTTGCCAAGGAGAGATTGATCAAGAAAGTTTTCGTTTCCATTAAGGGTGTTTACTATTCTGCTACTGTTAAAGGTCAAGAAGTTATATGGTTAGTTCCATTCAAATTCCCACAGAATATTCCAAGTGATATTGATTTCAGAATCATGTTGACATTTTTAGAATTTTATTCAACATTGTTGAATTTTGTCTTGTTCAAATTGTACAATGATTCTAATTTGCAATATCCACCAAAATATGATGTTAACATTTTGAAAAAAGTTGGTGGTTTAAGTTCATTAATCGTTGAAAGTAAAGATAAAGATTCCATCTTGTCATCAAATTTGTCCATTGAACAAGAATTGAAGGAGACCAAATTATCCAAGGAGGAAATCTCCAAGGCATTGGAAGCTGATAAGAAACAAGTTGAAGAAGATGATGTTGAAGAAGAAGAAGAAGATGTTGAAAATGTTGAAAATATCGAATTGGATGAATTTAAAGATAATACTACTCATTCAGGTGATTTATTAAAACAACCTTCGAAATATGATAACCCGGTTTCACAATTGTTTGAAAATAAGGTTTTTTACATTGGTAGAGAAGTACCAATTGATATCTTGGAATTTTTAATCATATCATGTGGCGGTACCATAATTCCAGAAATCTTGATCGATGAATCACAAGAATTTGACTTGTCTAAAGTAACACATCAAATCTCAGATAGACCAAAGATCAATAACAAAATCGCTGGAAGAACATATGTACAACCACAATGGGTTTTCGATTCTATAAACAAACAAACTTTATTACCAGTTTCTGATTATGCCCCTGGTGAAACGTTACCACCACATTTATCACCATGGGGAGATTCAAATGGTTATGATCCAGAAGCCCAATTGGAAGACGAAGAAGAAGATGTTGAAGAAAGTGATGTTGATGTTGACGATGAAGAGAAATCAGATAACGGAGAAGAAGATGCAGTTGAAGAAGATGAAGATGAAGATTTGAAAGCACAAAAGGAATTGGAATTAGAAGCTAAAGGTGTCAAATTTTCAGATATCGATAATAACAAAGTTAAGAAATCAAAGAAGAATGGTGCCCTTACGACTAAAGATGAAGAAAAGGAATTGGCAAAGATTATGATGTCAAATAAGCAAAAGAAATTATATAAAAAGATGCAATACGGTCTTGATTCTAAACAGGATAAGATTGATCTGTTGAAAAAGAAGAAGAAATTGTTGAAACTGAAAAAGGAACAATTGAAATAATAGTCATCGTCATCATTGTCATTTAGTCAAGAAGAAGAAGAAGAAGAAGAAGAAGAAGAAGAAGAGGAGTGTTTGTATAGTTTTTAAAAAAATTTGAATTGAATACATCTTGTAAAGAATTTATCTAGTAAAGTATTATTTTTATTATGATTATTATTATGAATCCACAGGTGATGATTCACTCAAGGTAATGAATTAAAAATGATGAAAAAACAGTCAAGACTAACAAGACACAAACACCATTGACACCATAATACTCATCGTATCGAATTGCCCTCTTGTGTCTGATACTAACCACTCTCCAAAGATACACTGATAAGCTATACAACATGATCAACACCCCACTGATGAAGAATCCAACACTTGATAATAAATTGACTTTGGAGTTCCCATAATTCAATAATAACGTCCCCATGGATCCAACAGTCATCAGGATCGTGGTCCATGTTAAGAATGTTCTCTCCGTGGCGAAATACACTTTTGGTTCCACCCTTACTGGTACTGAGATTTTTTTCCCCGGTGGTGCTTTGATCGTGGATTCGAAAATTGTCCCCAGTGGTACCTTGTTGAAAGAATGATCAGGTTGGAATAACGTCTTGATGTATGATATGATCGATTGTGGTTCTATTCTTTCGTAATCATTGTCTATAGCAGATGTGGCAAATTGTACCTGTACCTGTTGCTGTTGTTGGTCATGTGATGATGAGTTTTCCAAATTACCACCAATGAATTCTTCTTCATCAATGGAATTATAATTGTTATGGTTGTGATTTGCCACTTGTCTCACAATTCCATATTCTTGATCATTCAGAGGTTTCCTAATATCAACATCCATCTGTGGCAACCAAAATGGGATCAAATCAACTTTTTCAGGTAATAATGTCGCACATCCATGTATAAATTTCGAAAATTTTGGTACTGCTTCAACGAGATGACTACTAACTAATTCTTTAACCCAAACTGGTGGTTCTTGACCTAATTGTGTTTGTAATTTCACTTCCAATACGGCATAGGGGAAACGACAAACATCCTTTTCAGGCAATTGACTAAATGGGTAATCCACTCCAATATCCATTCTTCTCCAATTACCATGAGTTCTATCATGACCATCGAAATTATCTTCTCTAACCATGGTTAACTCGGTATCCAATGAGATACGAACTCTGGCATCTCCAGGTAATTGGAACGCAGTTCTATTATAAAAAGATCTCATAACTGGTCTCATCTTATCCTTAATAACTCTATATTGAACTTCATTGGCCAATCTTTCCAAATTTTCAATCTCCAGTATGGATTTCTTCTTCTCTCTTCTCATTTTCTCAAAAACTTGTGATACCGTTAATTTACCCTTCATGAAATCATTAACGTTTCTCTCTTTTAACTGAAATCTTGCCTTGACCGATTTTTCACCAGTCCAATCTTCTCTATGAGTTTTCCTTTCCGCGAATATAGTATCACTTGACATACCACCATACCATCTCATTCTAATCAGTTCAGCACCTTCATCTTTTAACAATCTACCATAATATAAATCCATCTTGGAATTATCATAATATATAGAAGTTATAGCACTATCTTCTTTTTCAAATTCCTTAGAAGCATTAAAGACCAATACCGGTAAATGTTTCAAAATGACCAATTTCAACTCGGTGATATTATCAGGATGAACCCAATATTTAGTAGTTTGTCTGACAAAATTTTGTTGTGATCCACCCGCAGAGGAATCACCTTTAACAGGGTTACCTCTTGTTCTCACCAAGTCATACAACTTGGACAATTGCACGATTAAACTGTCATAATTATCTTTGTAAAAAGCCTTTGCATTCAATCTCGCTTGGAAAATTGGTCTCAAGATGAAATTTTGCTTCGTTTGCTTATCATGTTTCTTCAAAATTTTTTGAAACCCGATATAATTCAATCTCGAGAACTTCAGCAAATCGTGTACATCGGCAATGATATCACTCAATTCCCTTTCCAAGTCTTCGAAATCTTGTTCATATAACATCAGCATATCATCGTTATTATTACCATTATTGTTATTGTTTTTCACATTTGCAATCAAATCATACACCAAGGTTTCAATATCTCTTATCCTTCTCAAGATCTCTTGATGCTTCAAAGTTACGAAATTGTACACTTTATCCAATTCATTTTCCAACAAGGATACGAAATTCTCTTCTAAATTGTTATCCCATTCGTTATTATTAGAAGATAAGCCCTTTTTCAATTGGTATTTCAATTCATCGTATTGGATATAGTAGTAGTTGTAATCCTGGATCAAAGAGCTCTTCAACGTCTCTCCAAACTTCATCTTTTCCCAGTGTCCTGCTGTCCAAGTGTTGACCAGATATCTTTTATATCTGCTGGAGTGTTTATTTAAGTAAAAAACTTTTTCTGTTTAGTGAGCAGCAGCCACGTGCCTTTACTTTAACTACTACAAGAGTCACAAGACAAGACAGGTCTCTCTCTATTTACAGATTGTATTGATATCGTCGTATGTAGATCTATATATAGGGCTACCCTTGGAAGTACTTGTCGAATTGTCTTAGCGAGACTTGGTACAAGAACAACATGATACTACTTTGCACACTTGTCCATACAAACCTTGGACCGACACCGCTGAACAATCCAAATACACCCTCCTGCCTGGCAACGGTTTTCAAACTGTTCCATATAGAAGAGCTCAAGATCAGTTGTTTATGTTTATGCTGCTGTTGTGTCTGTACTCTTGTCTTGATCACATCTAATGGGGTGGTGATTATTCCAGCTAATCCACCAGCGCTGGCACCGACTAATAATTCATGTACAACACTCAACTCCTTTTCTTCATTGCTGCTGCTGTCGGTGAAATTGAATGCCAAATCTCTGAATTTTTCATAAAAGGCCAATTGTAATGCTGAAAATGGTAAATCTCTAACCAAGGTTGCCTTATAACCATAGAACAACGTTCCGGGTCCTTCTAATTGACAAATCATCTTGATAGCATCAAATGTGGATTTATAATTGTAACCACTTTCGAAAAATGGATTGTTCAATCTTCCTTGTAATTGTAACCTTGTCTTTAACACTTCGGAAGGTACATAAAATATCGAAGATGCAAAATCTCCAAGAAATCCAGCTGTTAAATGCGTTACTGTATCGGGAATCTTCCAATCGTCAATCATCTTTCTCTTTGTCGATTCATAAGTGATGAAAAAAACAGCGGCACTTGGGAACGATCCCAACATTGCTGCCCCATAACCCCCATATAAACCTCTTGCGAAACCTTCTTCCCTGAGTATAGTCAAATACGCGGGTATCGTATTTCGATATTTCAAAGTCGAGGGGGATCCCTGTTGTCTCGTCTTCACCGTGTCCAACGAATGCATTACTGAATCACCAACGGCACCTCCTAACCCTCCGGCAAGGAAACAATGCAACAACGGTGAAGTGTTTTCATTCAGATCAGATGTCGGAGGTGATGAGGGTGTCGTCACACTATGAGGTTCATTATTATTAGTATTATGCGTGGCAGGGTGGTGCGTGAAGGGGATGGAAGATGATAGTAAAGTGGTGGTAGTGGTGGTGGTTGTCGGAAACGGTATCGACAGCATCGTCTATCATATGTATATATCTATGTCTTGTATCTCGTCTCTTCTTCTTGTCGTTGAATTTTTTCGTTTTTCGTTTTTCGTTTTTTTTTGTCGTTTTTTTTCATTTCTCATTAAGGAGAGAACACAATAGGTTAGATCAGGGGGATATGGTTATGGTGAAGGTTTGTAAATGGAAGGTGCCCTGTGGGTATATAGGGAGAAGAGGTTATAAAGTGTTGGCTATAGAAACTTCATGTGACGACTCATGTGTCGCATTGTTAGACAGACCGTCGAGGGAAGCTCCACCGGTGGTTATAGATCATCTCAAGTCAACTTTAAATTCTGTGGAATCAGGTGGGATTATACCGACAAAGGCATTTGTCCATCACCAGCAGAATTTGGCTAAATTGGTGAATGAGATGTGTTTGAGATATGATCTTCATAAATCACCACCAGATTTGATCTGTGTGACAAGAGGTCCTGGAATGCCGGGATCTTTGAATATTGGATGTGATACTGCGAAAGGGTTAAGTGTTGCTTGGAATAAACCGATCATTGGGGTTCACCACATGTTGGGACATTTGTTAGTGCCTCGGTTGCCATACAATGGCCAGGAACCGAGTTTCCCCTTTTTAAGTCTATTGATAAGTGGTGGGCATACAATATTGATAAGATCAACAAGTCTTGTCAATCATGACATCATATGTGACACCATGGATATAGCAGCTGGTGATCTGTTGGACAAATGCGCTAGGAAATTAGGATTCAAGGGGAATATGATTGCCAAAGAGATGGATCTGTTCATTAACAAAATGATGCATAATAACGAGGGTGTTGTAATAGATAAGGATCACGTCGATTTACAATCAATTAATATACCATTACAAAATAAACCAGGTAGAAAAGATATTTGTTCATTTTCATTCAGCCCTTTCAATGGGATGGTTGATAGAACATTGGAAAAAAACGGGTTGAGTCTGGATGATATGGATATCAATACCAAATTCGTCATATCAAAATACATTCAAGATACAATTTTCAACCATATCATTGACAAAATCAAATTATCAATCCATTTACAACCGGAATTGTCAGCATCAGAAACGAATCAATTTGTACTAAGTGGTGGTGTGTCGGCAAATATTCAATTACGTTCCAAATTATCCTTGGCATTCCCCAATTTCAAATTCTACTATCCAGACCTTTCCCTATGCACTGATAACGCTGTGATGATTGGATGGGCTGGGATCGAGTTGTTTGAAAATTATCAATACACTTCCGGGCTTGATTTCAATCCGATCAAGAAATGGCCATTGAACGATATATTAAATTATTAAATTGTCGATTTCCGATCACCTAAAAACAGAGATTTGATATCATAAGATTCAATCAATTTCAGCCATGTATCATATTCCAATTTGAAAATCAAATGAGATTTGGTATCATTTTTTTGATCTCCAGAGATATAATCTGGAAGTTTGTCATTGGAATGGATCTTAATCATCGGAATACCATCGTCATCTTTCAATAACAGTAATTTGTTATGATTGATTAAAAAACTTGTATAAAATAAATTCTCAATACTTTGGCTAAATGAATTTGGATTGATGAAGAATTCAAAAAGATTCATCATCTTTTCATCATTTTTAGATTCCAAAATTTCGTAACAATGGATCAGTGATTGATAAGTATCTTGCTCTTGATTATTAACAATTTCATTCAATTGTACTTGATTTGGTCTTGTTGCCTGTCCAGTTTTCAAATAATCCTTTTCAGCTCTATTAATCTTCCTTTTTTTAAATTCAACATCCAAGGGACCCAACATGAAATCAATAGTCGGCACTTTATAAGAATTCTTATAATATAACGAACTCATCTTATTCCAATTGAATTGTTCATAAAATTCTTGTAACTCAACGGAATCATTCGAATCACCTTGATAATACAAATCTTCAATCTCCGCATTAACATCCTCATCTACATCATCATCATCATTATTATTTTCAACTCTTAAATCCTGTCTTGCATATTTAGCAAAACGCATCAAAAACTCATCAAAGTCCAATCCTTTCTCTGTCACACCAAGATTAATACCATCCAATCCCATAGACAGTTGTTCACCAATCTCTCTAATCAGTTTCGAATCCATATTCGTCACTTCATTCTTATAATGAGAATCGGTAATCTTTCTAGAATTCTCATATAACGAATTCGCAGTGTTCAAACTGGACTGTACCGACACAACATTCCCTTCTCTCGCCACTTTACTCCTATACGATTGTAAATTATTTGTCAAATTGTTATAACCACTGTTGATCTCCGATACGTAATCGTTATACTGTTTTTGTGTCATCTTGATACTTTCGTAATCATCATCTTCTTCTTCTTCTTCAGACTCATATTCAGAGCTCTCCTCCTCTTCTTCTTCTTGTTCTGCTTCTCTCAGCTTTCTCTTATTACTCTCTTCTTGTTCCAATTCACGATCTCTTTTAGACATCTCTATATTTTTATTTTGCAAATCTATAACTAGTATAAAAAGCTATACGCGACTTATTTATTTTATATTTGATGAACTTTTTTTTTTTTTCCTTTCCTTAATTCATAACAACTTTTCAGTAAACCAATTTTCTAAACCTCTTTCCTTGACAACGTTATCCTTTGTAAGTAACACATTGAAGATCTTAACATATTGCAAGGATCTTCCAACATGAAGTATTTGGTCATTGATGACTTTAATCTTTGTCAATGTCAACAAATTCGGACATAATTCGTTCATGTCAAATTCAAAATTATCAAAATCATTATCATAAATGGCTTCTTCAGCCATGTATGCCGAGTTGCTTACCCCATTGGCATCTATCACGTTGAACTCTTCCAAGACCAATTCCAAAAATTGTAAATCACTCAAATATGGCAATACGTTATAGATAAATCTAGACAAGTGTTTAATTGAAATGGTGATTCTCAATTTGATCAATTGCGATAATTTAATCAATTTCCTCTCCAAGAGCTTTATAGGAATTGACTTCAATTGACTGTCTGAGCTAAAATCAATGATTAATCTAGTCAAGTTTTTGTGTTGGTTCAAGTTTTTAAACAATTGGAAGCAATCACAACGATTTTCTGGATCTTGAATATTGATATACAACTTGTCAAGATTTTTAATCGGTGAGATCAATTTTGCAATATCGTCATGGCAATTATTGAGATTGAGATTCAATTCTTTCAAACCCCGCAATAAGGGTAAAACATTTGTTAACATATCACATGTACCATTACAATCCAAGATTGTTAATTTTTGTAAACTACTCAAATTGATATGATTTATTAAAATCTTATCATCCTCTTTATCAAAGCAAATTCCATCCAATTTCAATTCCTTGAGATAAAGTTTATGGTTGCTGTTGTCAAATAAACATTTGATAGTGTTCACATCAACATCAATATTTATTGCTCTTGTAAAATTATTGCCATTCCTATTAGATATAGAACTCAATTCAACTCGTGGCTCATTTGTCATCACAGTGTAAAAATATTTGTTGAAACAATCTTGTAAGTAATTGAAATCCACTCCGATAGAATTCACTAAATTGTAATTGACAGGGAATATACTCCGTAATTTTTTACAAATTGATAATTTGATCAACGTTCGAGGTAATTTCAAATCGTTTAAAAAGCAAGAAGATTGGAAATTTATCAATGAAAGCTTCTGTAATTCAAGTGAAGGGGAAATATCAGACAAATGGGTCAATCCATTAGTCATTTTTTTCTTCATCGAAATTGAAGTTGTAAAATCCCCAATCAATTCAACCAATCTTTCTCGATGCAGCAATAATGGGAGCAATTTGTTTAAATTGATAAAGCAAGTATTGTATTGGAAATCACACCCTTTCAAATTATCCACTTTGGCAAACAAGAACTCAAAATTTTTAGCTAATTCAAGTTCGATGAAATGATCTGGTAATTTTATCACTTTGATATAATTGATCAAGTGCAGCAATGATTCATTTCTTTGCAACGTTTTGAAAAATTGCTTTAACCCATTACATGTTTTAATCACTGTTGATTTGTACTTCTTATCCTTGTAGTCAACAACATCATTGAAATCTACAAGTTCCGTATGGTATATCTGATTTGAAGAATCCACAACTATTGAATCATATAATCGCGATAAAGAAGCATGATATATTGATCTATTAGTTAAAACTAAATGATAACAATCTGCCTGAGACAAGTTGGATGCTACCAAGCTTATCAACTCATCGGGTAACCTATTAATCATATTTGGTTCCACTCTCTCCCTCTCTCAATCACACCCGTTACAGATGAGAAATCGAAAAAAAATGTGTGTATATATGTGTGGGTTTCTTTTTTGAGATATTTTTGTGTATATCTAAAAGATCTACTGCATTACACATCACGTGACCATCAGCGCGATGAGTCCGATATTTCAGCAAGAATTTCTCTCTTCATCATTTCAATCAACTTATCCTTTTCACACCATTGAGCTTCTAACCATTTATCCAATTTGCGTCTTTTAACTGGAACTCTAGCCAAGAGCTTACTTTTAACGTGAACTCTAATCACATAATTTGATGGAATAACGGAAAAAATTTCAAGTAACGTTGGTGCTTTAAATTCTCCACCAGGTTTCAACAGAATAGATGCAGGATTTCTTCTCAGAGTTGACGATTCAGATAACAATGGAATATCCATGGGTTCTTTCAAATTTCCCAATTTTGCAACTTCTTTCCTTTCGCGCCTGTGTAATTTTCTTGTAGGAGACGACAACGAATCATCATTGGTAGTTCTTGGAGTGTTGAGAGAGGAGACCTGATCTGATTTCACTTCTATTGGGTTCCGATAATATACAATAGTGATATCATATAATCTTGAAAATGAAGTATTGGTCAACAGTTGTACAGAATTGAAAAAAGCGGAAAATCGAGGGTATAAAAGATGATTAAGCTTTGGTAGATAATATTTAGCACTCATTTCTCCCTGGAGGCTCGAAGACTCGGCAGTGAAAATATTAACTTCTGGGAATAAAACTATCCATTCCAGAATTTTAGAAGAGACAACTTTTTTAAAAGTGTATAAATTCAGTTTCTCATCCAACTCCCAATTTTCATCACACCCTGCCATACTGAATAAAACCCTGATAGTGGGAATACTCCATATACTAAACCAGGTGAAGAAGTTCACCTTTGGCAATATCATCCCTTTCATTTCGCTCTCCTTTTGAATCTGATAATCCCTTGACAGGGATAATCGTGCCAAATACTGTATGACAAAATGATCGGCAATAGACCTATGGTTACTTATAATCAATGCAGAATCAGATTCCAAATCATCACCTACAATCTGGATTTCAACACCATTGAGATCCTATTTCCCCAGAATTTAATTGTTAGTTATTTGTCCTTAAAACCCTTGGAGTTTGAGAAGATAGAAATTAGGTCATTCTTACTAGAAAATATAGACAGAGTCTCCAGAAGTTGGATGCCGCTTCCCTTTTGATTTGTTCATAACCAGACGGGATAAAATTTTTCCACATGGAAAGTGCTATCGATACCCCATGGTAAAACAACAAGTATACAAATAACGTAATAAGGATGATGAGACCCCTTAATTGCTGGTAAACCGTCAATCCAACAGCTGATACCGGATATAAGCCCAAGTGTTGCAATAGCTCCATTGAAATTGCCATGTGTGTCTTCAATTAACTACTTATCTCACTATTTCTCCTATCAGTAGCCCCTTGTTGTTTAAAGAGATGAGCTTTCCTTCTCAAAAGGAAAACAGAAAAGAAAAAGTTTAAAAAAAAATTTTTTTTAAGGAAAAGAAAAATTTCTTTAAGTAGAAGAAGAAGAAGAAGAAGAAGAAGAAGAGATAGTTATTAATATACAGAACAACATGTCTCGTTTAATTGTCAAAGGGTTGCCGAAGTATCTCACTGAAGAGAAGTTGAAAGAGCATTTCTCCAAACAGGGAGATGTCACAGATGTCAAGTTGATGAAGAATAATTTTGGTGAATCAAGAAGATTTGCATTCATCGGTTACAGAAACCCAGATGATGCTGTAAAGCTGGTGAGGTTTTTCAATAAATCTTTCATCGATACACTGAGAATAGATGTAGAGCTTGCAAAGACGTTTGCTGACCCTGATGTTCCATTGTCATGGAGACAAAAGAGAAAGATACAAGAAGATCAAATCAAGGCCAAGACACGACAATTAGAAGAAGAGAGTGAAAGATTATCAAATAGGAACAAACCATTGAAGAAACAAAAAATCAGTGAATTGGTTGCTGAAGAATTATCACAAAATCCAAAATTGAAAGAATTTATGGAAGTGATGAAGCCAAGTCATGAGGTTAAATCATGGGCCAATGATGCTACTGTTGATGCTAGCGGGGCTCCATCGAGTAAAGATTTGGAAATCGCATTACAAAAGCAAGATGGTACTTATGTTGGAGGAGAGGACAGCAGTCTGAATGATAAAACTGTATTGGAGAGTGCAGTACTGGATGCTGCCAGTGATGATGAATACGAGGATTTCAACAAAAAAGATGAAGAAGAAGATGAGGAAGAAATGATGATCCCACTTAGTTCAGTAGCTGCCCCTGTTGATGACAATGATGACAAAAAGCCAGAGGATATGACCGATTTTGAATGGTTAAAACGTAGACAGATAAGAATGAAGGATGGAGAAGTTGTACAAAAGGGAACTGAAGATAGTTCAAAGGATGAACAAAAACTGATTGCTAAAGAACAAAAGGTCGAAGAACAAGTAAAAGTGGCGCCACCAACAGAAACTGAACAAGATAAAGCAATAAATTTGATTTCAGAAACTGGGAGATTATTTTTAAGAAATATTTCATATTCAGCATCTGAAGATGATTTCAAGCAATTGTTTGAAAAATTTGGTCCATTAGAAGAAGTTCATATTGCCATTGATACAAGAACAGGAACTTCCAAAGGATTCGCATATATACAGTTTGAAGTTGCTCAAAATGCCGTTGATGCGTTTTTAGCCTTGGATAAGGAAATTTTCCAAGGTAGATTGTTACATATATTACCAAGTCAGGCAAAGAAATCTCATAGATTGGATGAATTTGATTTGAAAAATTTGCCATTGAAAAAACAAAGAGAGTTGAAAAGGAAACTGGATCTGTCCAAGTCAGTTTTCAGTTGGAATTCGTTGTATATGAACACAGATGCAGTAATGGAATCTGTTGCTGCTAATTTAGGAATCAACAAATCGGATTTAATCGATCCTGAAAATAGTTCATCTGCTGTGAAACAAGCATTGGCGGAGGCATCTGTTATAGGGGATGTTAGAAAATATTTCGAAAATAAAGGTGTGGATTTAACTTCATTTGATAAGAAGGAAAAAGATGATCGAATTATCTTGGTTAAAAATTTCCCATATGGTACCACTGTGGAAGAAATTGGGGAGTTATTCCTACCCTTTGGAGAATTAAATCGTTTGTTGATGCCTCCAGCTGGTACTATTGCTATAGTGGAATTCAGAGATATACCTAGTGGAAGATCTGCTTTTACTAAATTGGCATTTAGAAGATTTAAGAAATCAATCATATATTTGGAGAAAGGTCCAAAGGATTTATTCACAAGGGATCCTACTAGTGATGAAACCATGGGTAAGGAAGAACAACAAGATGAGTCCGTTGCTAAAGAGGCTAAAGTGACATCGAATGATTTGTTCGAAGAACCAGAATTGGAGCATTCTGGCCCAACTGTTTCCATCTTTGTCAAGAATTTGAATTTCACTACAACAAAAGAACAATTGGTACAACTGTTCAGTCCATTATCCGGATTTGTTGTTGCCACGATTAAGACTAAACCAGATGCTAAAAATGAAGGTAAAACATTAAGTATGGGATTTGGGTTTGTTGAATTCAAGACAAAGGAACAAGCCGATGTTGCAATAAAGACCATGGATGGACATGTGTTGGATGGGCATAAATTGCAATTGAAATTATCAACCAGAACAAGTGGTACATCTACTAATTCTACAAAGGCTCTAAAATCTAACAAATCTTCCAAGATCATTATCAAGAATTTACCATTTGAAGCTACAAGGAAGGATATCGTGGAATTATTCTCATCTTTTGGTCAATTGAAATCAGTCAGAGTTCCAAAGAAATTCGACAAATCTGCTAGAGGTTTTGCCTTTGTTGAATTTGCCCTTTTGAAAGAGGCTGAACAAGCTATGGATCAATTGACAGGTGTACATTTGTTAGGTAGAAGGTTGGTTATGCAATATGCTCAACAGGAATCTGCAGACGTCGATGAAGAAATTGATAAGATGACTGCAAAGGTTAGAAGACAAGTTGACACTACCAAATATGCTAATCTGTCGAAATTGACAGGAAAGAGAAAATTGAAACTGGATGAAAATGAAGAAGATGAGTTTTAGACTGTATATTAATTCTTTTATAATATGAAATGGCTCTTTTTGTCCGATTGATCCAAGTAGTTATATATACATGAGCTATTGCGGTGGGTACTGGCAACCCGATAAACTCATTTTATACAACGGACAACCAGTGTCTACTGATCTTTATTTAAAAATTATATCATAGATGAGTACAAACAATACAATTCTCGCTTTTCAACCATTTTTATTCAAGCTTGTATACAATTAGGTAAAACAACTCACAGTAAAAAGATATCAATTAAGACAAAATCTGTTGAACGATCAAAAAGCAGCTTCATTACCGTCTCTACTGAAAAACTTTCCTGATTTATCGTGAGTCAACTTGTCATAAACGTTTTCAACTTGAGATTTTGCACTAACTTCCAGGGTAGCTATCCAAGCACTTTGCAAAGCAGCAATATCCGGATTCAATTTCTTGAAGGCCTCTGCATCACCTCTTACCAAGTCGGTATCGACCAAACCTGGAGAACAAGAAATAATTGTGAAACCTTTATCTTTCAACTCATAGTTCAATTGCAACATTGAATAATTCAAAGCAGCTTTGCTTTGGCCATAAGCAGACCAACTAGCAGGTAAGAATTGTGTCAATGATCCAACTTCAGATGAAACAAATACAACTTTCTTGGTTTCTTTCTTCAAAAGATATGGGTAAAGAGCTTTAAAAGTTAATATTTGACCCAATGCATTGATCCTGTAACATTTCAACCATGCTTCTATTGGAGCGTCAAGGGTAAGAGATGGAGTATTTGCATAACCTGCATTCCCAATGAAAAAATCAACACCATCACTGGCAACTTTTGATAATTGAACATCTAATTGGCCAATCGACTCATCAGATTCAACATCTAATGCAACGATGGAAACCTTGCCAGTGGTTTTGGAAATTTCTTTCAACTCTGTTGCCGCGTCTGGGTTTCTAGCAGTTGCAACAATCTTAACATCTGGTTTCTTGACAAGTTCCTTGACTAATGCCAATCCAATTCCTCTATTAGAGCCTGTGATAAAATAAGTGAACAGCATGATAAAATTTAATGTACTGTGTCTTGAAGTGTTTTATTACATTTATCGCTTGACTTCTGAAGATAACCGGCTTTTTATATTGTCATCAGCTGGATCTCAAATGGCATCTCGTATGGCATCTCGTATTATTCAACTATTAATACGCCAAGCCATCTACTATCTGAAAGGACCCTAAACGGCATCTCGTTCAATTCAATGATTAATACGACAACCAGTGTCCGCTTTCACCATCCAAATGCGCACTTATATGCGCTAACTCCCTCTGTTTTTACATTGGATCATCATTCTACATCCTTTAATACTTATCCTAAGCATCTGAACCTGGATGAGTTATCGGTCTAACCGCTCGAGTGATGTCTAATTGAAACAGTTGATAATTTGTTCGTTCTTGAAAAACATGATAATCTCCAAAAATACTCCTCTCAAATGGCATTGCTACTCCAAAACCACTTGATTTCTAGCACATTTTTATACCCTAAAGATCCAAATATGAGTATAACACTGACCACTGGTTAGTCTCTCACCGTATGATCTGGTAACTAACTGGTGATGTGTATACACATCACCCGTCAAGAGCTTTCAACACACACAAAGTGTGGCTCTTTTCTCTCCACAATTTGGTTCGAAGAGAAAAACAAAAAAAATGTCAATATTTTTCACTCTCTACCGACTTATCATAATCATATATACAACAAGGAAAGGAGTACTAATGTTCAGAGCAAGTTTGGTCGGGTCTGCCACCAGAAGACTGGGCTTCAGAGTATCATCAGCCAGGAGAGCATATGCATCAGTGCCTCCTAAGGTAAATACAGGTGGCTTTCGTGGTGTCCTCGATAAGGTTTTGCTTATCGCGGCCAGTGTTACCATTGGATCACTGTTGACCATTAAACTTTATAACGAAAAGCCTCCAAATGGAATTTTCCCATTGACTTCCTCTACACCATTGTCGGATATCAAGTCTCCAATTTACCTGACAAAGGAAGAGTTGGCTGCTGGTTTGAATGAAATCAGAGAGGCTATCGGCGAAGAACATGTTTCATTATTGGCCAGTGACATTGAACAAAGAACTGACTCATTTTTCAATACTCACAAGGCCAAACCTGATGAGAAACCTTCTGCTGTTGTCTTTCCAGGCTCTACAGAAGATGTATCCAAAGTGATGAAGATTTGTCACAAGTACCGTATACCGGTAGTTCCATATAGTGGGGGTACTTCTTTAGAAGGTCATTACACACAAACAAGACAGGGGATATCATTGGACGTTTCTAGAATGGATGAAATAATTCAATTCAACAAGGATGATTTGGATGTTGTCTGTGGACCTGGTGTCGGATGGCAAGATTTGAATGAGTTTTTAGCTCCACATGATTTGATGATTGGTGTTGATCCTGGGCCAGGGGCACAATTAGGTGGTATGAGTGCATGTTCTTGTTCAGGTACTAATGCCTTCAGTTTTGGTACAATGAAGGAGAATGTCATTGGTTTGGAAGTTGTCTTGGCTGATGGAACCATTATCACCACGAGACAGAGAGCTAAGAAGACATCTGCTGGTTATAATTTAACCGGTTTATTTGTCGGTTCCGAAGGTACATTGGGTGTTGTCACTAAAGTTACAATGAAGTTACATGTCAAACCTAAAAATGAAAGCATCACTGCTATCACGTTCCCAACTATCGAAGATGCCTCTACTCTGGTTAGTAAGTTGATCCAAAGTGGTATCAAATTAAATGCTGTGGAATTGTTGAATGATGAAATGATCAAATGTTTGAACGACTCTAATCAATTGACTTCCAAATACGTTGAGAAACCCACGTTATTTTTAAAAGTTGCCGGTCTGTCTCAAAATATTACTAAAGAAACTTTGAAACAAGTTAAAGAAATTACCAAACAAAACAATGCTTTAAGTTATAAATTTGCCTCTACTGAACAGGAAAAGGATGAAATTTGGCAGGCAAGAAGATTGGTTCTTTGGTCATCTATTGAATATGGTAAGAAACAAGGTGGTCCTGATGCCGCTGTAATCACCACTGATGTTGCAGTACCTATATCAGACTTGCCTCAAATCATCAAAGATACACAGGATGATATAAATAAAAGTGGTATCTTGGCCACTGTCTTGGGACACGTCGGTGACGGTAACTTTCATGCTTTATTAGTGTACAATCCAGAAACCAAGGCAATTGCTCAAGGTGTTGCCGATAGAATCGTGGAGAGGGCTGTTGTCAAATTCGATGGAACGTGTACAGGTGAGCACGGTGTTGGATATGGTAAGAGACAATACTTGCTCATGGAGTTGGGACAAGATACCATAGATGTTATGAGAAAAGTCAAGTTTGCCTTAGACCCTTTGAGAATCTTGAATCCTGATAAAGTGTTTAAGACTGATCCAAAAGATACAGAACGTTAGATAGAATCTTAATATTATTGTTAGTAAATAAAAAAACAAAAACAAAAAAAATATATTAAAAGCGCGTAAAGCGTTTGTTTACACAAGTAGAGTACAGAGATCTAAAGAGATGGATCATGAAGTCATCGACAATTGGAATCTGGCAGCATTGACTGCAAGTGGTGAGATGGATGCCACAGAGTCACAGGCTTTTCTTTCAAAGTTAGAAAGCTTACACAGATTGGATGATCCAATAGAGCCATATTTGCATTACCTTAGTTACATCAAATCGCATAGTGTATCACAAGAGATCGTGATAGAAACACTACAGCGATGTACTCATGATTTCAAAGACGATGATATATACAAGGATGACGTCAGGTATTTGAAAATTGGGTTACAATATATTCAGTTTTCGGATTCTCCATATGACATCTATCTTTATTTATTTAAAAAGGGTATTGGATTCAGGTTAGGAATATTGTATCAAAATTTCAGTGATTATTTGGAGAAAGTTGGAGATTATCAGAAATGCTATGAAGTTTATAAATTTGGAATTGGTCAAAAATTCTTGAGAAATATAGAGTCTTTAAAAGATAATTTTGAATCGTTTAAACAGAGATTAGTCAATTATGAAAAGTTGAGTGGTGTCATTGATAGAACTTCTCAGCCTTTCTTATCAAAGGTACACAAACGGAAACACTCGTTAGACTCTGAATTGGTTCAACTGAAGAAGATGAAATCCACCATTGATAGCAATCTCTATTGTTCCAAGTATCAAATAGTGAGAATTGAAGGCAAACCAGATGAAAGATGGCGTTTGAATTTGAAATTAATCTATTCTGAAACTGGAGAAGAGTTCACTCCTGAAGAAATCATGTGCCAAAATAGAGGAATATACGATTTAAAATACAATAGAACTGATGCAAGGCCATCAGAAAGACTGGGACTTCGACTTTTGGATAATATGTCAACGACAACGACAACCACAGCAATACCATTAAACGATATTACTGACAAGAGTAATAACTCAATTCCCCCACTGCTTCCTATGAAGCCTGCAAGTGAAGATATTGAAGTGCCGACTTCTCCAACGATGACCATGTTTACTAAAGAAGCAAATGATGAAATTATGAGTATTTTCAACAAACAAATCCCACATTCAGAAAAAGAAGAAGAGCTTGAAACATTAGCACATGAAAAGAAGCCATTTCAAGTCAAAGTTGATGACCATGATGAATCTAATGAACCGCAAACTCCACCACATCGCTCAACTTCCGTTGTTAGTGGTGATAGTAATTCAACCAGAAGAACTAATTTGGTGCCCTATATGACGCCTATCCCTGAATTGACAGAGAATAGCACGAAAACGTCAGATTTGGCCAGCTCTCCATTCATTGAAGAGCCATCGCCTATTTCATCTTCAGTGCAGGAAATTGGGTCTGTTATAAATCCATTAGATGACAAAATCAGGTCAAATATCTTGCAAAAATCGATCCCACCTCTTTCGTCATATGAAGATTATAATGTTTACAAAACAGATATGAACAAGCTTCAAGTTTTGAAGAAATTTTTCTCTTCAACGAGTAAAAAGGCAATCATTGGTAATAAAAATTCCATGGTTGAATTTGACAATGAATTATATTGTGTTGTGAAGAAATTGGGTGAAGGTGGTTATGCCACTGTTTATCTTGCGGAAAGTTCTACTGGTGGACTAGATGCAATCAAGATTGAGAAGCCATCGAATCCATGGGAATTTTATATATTGAAGCAAATTGAAAACAGGTTACCTGATTTGATCTCAATCATCACTGCAAAAGGTTTAAACTTGTACAACGATGAAGGTTTTTTAATTTTGGAATATTTAAAACAGGGAACATTGCTCGATTTGACAAACCATTATAAGGCGATTGGAGAATCCATAGATGAGAGATTAACGATGTTGATACTGATTGAGTTGATCACTACGGTTAATGCATTACACGGTGCCAAGATTATTCATGGAGATTTGAAACCTGATAATTGTATGTTGAACGTTTCTGATAAAGATGATAATTTTTTAAAAATAATCGATTTTGGAAGATCTATTGATTTGTCTGTGTTACCCCCTGGTGTGAGATTTCAATCTGATTGGGAAACAGATGATCAAGATTGTCCAGAAATGAGAAGAAATGAAACTTGGGTCTTTGAAGTTGATTATTTTGGATTGGCCAACATCTTGCACACGTTATTGTTCCAAGATACCATTAAAATCATTGAGACCAGAGATGGCTATTCATTGAAAAATTCAATTAAAAGGTATTGGAATGATAATTGGGGGAAATTATTCAAAGTATTGTTGAATAGTAAGAAAAATGATGATACCGGTATAGTATTGAAGGAAATTGCCACAAATTTTTCAAAGCAATTAGATGGATCACAATCGCAATTAGATAAATTGAAGAATGAATTGAAGCTTACATAGTTTTTATATACATAATTAAAACGATGGAAATTGTATTTTTGATGAATAATTTACACTAGTGAAAGATAACAAAAAAAAACGACACAAAACTTTCAGCATAAAGGGAAGAACTTATAACTCGTATCTGAAATGAGGATTTTCATAATCAGTTAAATCAGCAAATTCTTGATTCTCCATGAAAATCTCATCTTCGCCACTCAGTTTACGTTCCTCAGCTAATCTATCCCTCCTTTTATTATCCCACATGTATGAGAGATATAACAGAACCAATAAAACCAATGAAAAAGCATAACAAACAACAATAGCAATTTTGGCACCACTGTAATGAGGAGCTTGATTAGCCCTGAATGTTTGTGGACCGACAATGTTACCGGTACAATAACCGATCAAAAAGATCAGATTGACTGTGACTTTCTTAGTATGACCTGCGGTATTTGAAGAGAAAAGGGAAAGAAGACAAATCATACCAACTGGTGAAACCGTCATCAAGTAATAACCTACCAATCTTGCCATCTTGTCCTTGGCAAATGCCAACAAACAAGACATTACTAAAGTGATAACAGTCAGGAAAATCGCAATTGGTAATCTTTGAGGGAACCATCTATGACAGTATCCCAATAAGGAACATCCAAGGATTTCCACAGCACCAGTAGGCATGTTCATCAATAAAGTATGTGTTTGTGAATAACCGAAATCTGTACTCAACAATATACTTGAGAAATTGGTTAAACCACCATTTGGAATATCAGAGGCGATACCAAAGAGGAAGCAAATCCATGTTCTGTAATCAAGGATGGCTTCTTTAAATTGATGAAATTTGAAATGTCTATTACCAAAACCTTGATTATTTCCTCTAATTCTTTGTACAACCATCAATTTTTCCTCTTCACTTAAGAACCAGGCGCCAGCTGGTGTATCTGGAATGTGGAAGAAGAAAATAATACCAACGAAAATAGTCATCAATCCAGTGATGATAAATAATATTTTCCACGCTTCCATACTATAAGATTCAGCATGAGTAGCTAATCCATAAGCAATAGCTGAACCCATGATAGTTCCCCAACCATTAAAACAAAACCATACACTTGTACGGAGGAATTGTTCTTCCTTCTTATACCATTGTGATGTCAAGATAACCATTGCTGGTGTAATACCGGATTCAAACATTCCAAGCAAGACACGTAAAGTGATGAAACCGGCATATTGTGGTGTAGCATGTAAACACAAGATCACTCCCCATATAACGATGAAAAATGAGGCAGTCTTGGCCATTGGGAATCTTTGTAATAAAAATGAAGATGGTAATTCAAAAAACAAATAACCCAAGTAAAAACCTGACCCAACCCAAGTGTACAAATCCGAAGTCATTTTCAAATCTGTACGCAAACCCATAACTGCGGCATAACTGTTACTAACTTTGTCCATAAATTGTACCGAATACAATAGACACAATAAAGGCATGAGATAAAGATCGGTTTTTCTCAATAATCTCCTGTTTGCAACTTCGTCAATTTCAACTGCATTGGCATTCATTGCCAATCTCATAGCTTCGTCAACATCACCAGTGACTTTAATCTCCTTACCAGAAGGTGATATGATGGTGGTGATAACTGCCAGGTCATCTCCTAGTTGATCTGCTGTAATCGATGCAACTGTGTGAAGTGCCACTGATTTTTCAACATGAAGATCTTTGTTCTCGGTACTACTATTATCTGACATATTGTTGCAAATTCTGTGTTGAATTAATTGTCAAAATTGAAACGACAATTGTATCAAACTATCTCCCGAAGAGCTTTTCTTTATATAAGAATTTAATAACTGGCTTATCAGTAAGAGATAAGCGATAGTGATACAATGTTGTATCAGTTACTTGTTTCTTGCTTCGTTGCCCTCTGTTTCATTTCTGCCCATTTCTGCTTATGTATAAACCCTGCACTACTCCAACCCCATCTAGACTATTGATTGGGTGAAATTGACGATCGCCGTAAAGCGGCGCTTACGTAAGGGGCATTCAACAGTCGGAACTTTGCTCTTCAAGATATCCGTGTGTCTGTCACAGCTTCTAACTACTTAAAACGACTAAGATTCCGCACCTCATCGTCGTCGTGTATCTCATCACATTATTTACGAAGCTCGTCTAATATACAAGAGATGACTTTAGAAAAATGACACAAGTGATCAGGGTCCCAGTTGTTTTGATCAAGGCAAGGTTACCTTTAACAGAATCTTTGAGTAAGTGATGGCTACTGGTTATCTTTGACAAATACTTGGCCGATTTTTTGAGAGACATGTTGTTATCAAGTAACCGCCATTACTTGGCATTTAACTCTCTCTCCAACTCTCTCTCTCTGTGTCTCTCTTGGCATCGATATCAGGGGCTGTCTGTGTAATTGGGGCTGTCTGAATGATTCGTAATTTGCTCATTGTTTACATTTTTGGCCTTTTGCCTTGTAAAGTTTTTTGACGTAAATAGTAAGGACTTGAAGAATGGATGGGATCATCATGATGGATAGACGATCAATGATGCCATCCAATACACAGCAGCAGGATGTACAGTTCATGAAGAAGAACTCTCAGATTTTCGCTCATTTACCGAAACCAACTACTAGATCTTCTGTCTCTCCAAAGATGACTCCATCTTCTTCACCAACAAAGAGTTATCAAATCACTCCAACAACGAGGGATAAAATTCTAGAGTTGCAAAATTATCAGAGTGAAGAGCTATCAAAGCTGATGAAGGAACTCGCTTCCAAGAAACACGAAGTTGATAGTCTTAGGAGCAAAGTGATGCAATTGACTACTCAAAGGCAGGAAGTTGAGTTGGATCAAGAGATCTTGCACCACAAATTTTATCACTCTGCAAAGACCGCAAGTGCTAAAGAGGCAGATTTGAACTCTCTGGATGAACAACTCCATTTGGAAATGGAGAATTTGGCTAAAAATATGGAGTTGCGTAAAAAGGAGTTGAACATGAACCATCAGGCTCGTATGCACCAATTGACAAAGACATTCGAAGACAGAGTTGACCAAACAATAAGAGATAAAGTAAGGCTTATTGAAGAACAGAAAACCATCTTGAAAACAGGAATCACGGAACAGGGTAATAAAATAAAAATGATGGATCTGAATACCACACTGGGGAAGAAGCGAATAGTGGAAAGGTATGAAGATAAGCTTCGAGAAGTTTCTGATATGATCACAAGTGCAAAATCAACCTTAGAAGAAGAATTACAAATGTTGCAAGAGAATCTTAAAGCTGCTATGGACTCATCTAAGAATGTTGAACTGGCAAAGGCAGCTCTGGAGCTGGAGAATACTCGTTTACAAAAAAATGTTTCAGAATTGGAACATGAATCTAATTCGATTAGTGAGAAATGTGGAAATTTGGAGCTGGAATATTCTGATTTGCAAACTGAATCCCTTCATGTTGATGCCAAAATTAGAGAAATGGAGAGTAGGACAAATTTTTTGAAAAGATCTATTACTGAAGCCAGTGATGAATTTGAGATAGAAGAGAAAAAGAGAAGAATTTTGAACAATAAACTACAAGATTTGAAGGGAAATATACGAGTCTTTTGTCGTGTTAGACCTCTGTTGAAGCATGAGCAATTACAACCACTAACATCATTAAGATTCCCTATGAACATTGGTGATGAGAACCAAGAACACGTTGTGATACAGGATCTGAAGATTCTTGAAAGGACATCTTCGAGTAGGCCTATTGCCAAACAGTTTGATTTCAAATTCGATAAAGTATTCGATATGGATTCAACTAATGGTGATATCTTTGAAGAGATTTCTCCCTTGGTGCAAAGTTGTATTAATGGGTATAACATATGTCTATTCGCATATGGACAGACCGGTAGTGGTAAGACATACACCATGTCTGAGGCCAATATCGGGATGATCCCAAGAACCGTTCATCAAATCTTTGAAGAGGTTACCAAGCTTTCGAATTTAAAGAC